>JAGJTL010000025.1:8247645-8269823 GCA_022063505.1 Calosoma granatense
ATACAGACATTTGTAATATTAAACTAATATACATAAATTAATAATAACCTCATATTGTACGGATATTTTAGCTAGATTTTTATGCTTTTTAGAATATGCCATTGGCATAGATTCATGGCATTACTTTTCAACTTAACGTTTTTCGAAGTTTGTAAAGTTGTGTGTTAGTATTTGCATATGTGCTTGTTAAAACTAAACACTTGTACATGTATGAGTGTGTGGCTCTTCATTACGATGCATCCTAGGAACAAGACACCAGCATGGAGGAAGAGGAGGAGGGAGGTAGCAGTACAAACGAAGCATAGACTCGAGGCAAAGGAAAGCAAAAGAGGGGCAGTTAGTTTTCTTACATCAATCCTGCGCCGGACAGCATTTTAATTAAACGGCTTATCGGTAGGGGCGTTGCGCAGTAATTCAGTGTGGTGGACATACATACACTCACTAACTAACTAACGTTACGTTACGTTACGTTAACTGCTAGTGCTGGTACTGGGCTGTAGAGGTACACCTACCTAGGTATATCTATCGTGTCGGTAAGGGCGGAACCTGCTGACCCAGACGAAAAGACAATCTCCACTGGACATACTACCGATGTCATGTGATTCTCTCGCCTTCACCACGGCGTAGAGATTTATACGTGACAGGCGCTCACCAGACGAGATATACCTCACTCCCCCTCGTCCATCTATAGAGGCAGGCGGTGGACTGTTCCACCGGCCAGTGTAATATATAGTTGCCAATGATTGCCGTGGTAAGCCTTAGATCAACAATTAATACCGACTACGATTGGATTATATTTGCTGACAAAGAGACAGATCAATCTGCGCCATCTGTAGCAAAGAAACATCTAACAACGACAGGAAATGAACAAATTAATCTCTATATTTGTAGAAATCTTGTAGATCAAAATCATGTGGAGTATTTGTTCATTAAGATAAATATTATTAAAGTATGACAACACTAGTGTCAGTATGTGCAATAAAATTATATTAACACTAGTAAATAGTTGATGCATGTATGTATGTGTTGGAAAGAAGATATCTCTCTCTATCGTACAGTGTCTTGGTGAACGACCATGTCACTGGCGACTGGTATGGCGAAGAACAGATTGGAGCAAAGATCTCATTAAGGGAGATGACAGATGAAGATCAAACCTTGTGCGAGCGCACACACACAAGCAAAGATGAACGATGTCTGGTGGCTGTGCAGCGCTCTGAATTACCGAGCTGTCATTGCACGAACGCCACTGATCAACTCATTGTCTAACGAACACAACCAAACCAAGCATAGCGCAGCGCTACCAACCTCACCATACCCCAACTACAGGCGCATCCTCTAAGAAAATGAGATATGAATGAACAAAATCACCGAAAATGAAAAGGCACGTCACTTTTTCCCTTGATTTTTCATCACGCCTCGTTCCCGCATCTGATGTTTTCGTAATGAACGACGGTGCAGAGATAATGGGTCGTCCTTCACTCCATCCACGCTGTGGCGTCGCGACGTCCTCGACTAGTGCAAGTGGCGCCTGTGGGATGAACAGATGTTCGGGAGCGCATCTCGTGTTAGGAATGTGGTAGTGACTGTATGGGTTTCGGTAGAAAAAACCGATGCGCAGATTTTGACATTGCAAATGCACGGGTTTTGAGTAATGAATTGAAAAAAGAAAAAATTGTGGCATACATTTTAACATTTGTGCCGACATCAAGATGTAACTATTTCATTCATCCGAATTTAACAGAATTTCTATTATAATTATTTCTTTCAACACTTTCTTCCCCTGTCATATATGTTTCTTATATGCTACGGAGTATATCTGGTTGCATATCGAAATACACATACCTCATTACACTTTAACATTAAATAAACATAATTTAAAAAGAATACAAACTGCTTTACAATATAGTTCATTCTAGAAACAATAATTGATATTTTAAAACCAATACATGCTGTCTTACAATACAGTTAGACATTCAAGTAACAATTCTAATTGTTTTTTTGCAGAGAGCAGTTTATCTAAATGTTTTACTCCGCTCGAAATAAGTAAATCAAATGTTGCAAGAATGGAAACGCCTGTAAATAACCTTATACAACACACACACACACACACACACATATGCACAGTATATGCATATGTACGAAGTGTGTGTATGGGTCACATGATTTCCGAATCACTTTACGCGGGTGAGCACGGCTGCTGACACGGCCGCTAAGTGGCGAGGACATTCTACTCCGCGCAGGTGTAACAGCGGGGCCTAAACAAACATTGATGTACGATGATTGCGGGGCCCAAGTCGAAGCCGAGTCGGCGGGCATACACCAACAGCAACAGCAGCCGCAGCAGTAGTGGTCGAGAGAGACAAACTATTATCCGATCTCCGTACGTGCAACAAAGCCCGCACTACAAATACATGTGATGTGAGTATAGGAAAGAAGAGTGCTATGGTATGCGTGGTATCGGCTAAAGACTATCGGTGGAGAGAGGCAAGTGAGGAGGGAGGTGTTAGCAGAGCAACGGACGGAAAGTTAGCATTAAAAAAGCAGATTTACTGTTATGGTCACAGCAGGGCCTTATGTCGCACACTAAGTGGGTGATGGAGGGATGTCCAACGGGCGTCCTTGGCAACAACACTTGCCGCACCCCCGTCCCGCTATGGCAGGGTATGCGATCACCAATGTGTATGTATCTGTGCGAGCGAGCACCAATGAAGCAGTACAGTTGGCTAGAGTATGAAACACTGGCTTGTGAAGCTATCATAATTAAAACACTATACATTATAATATTTCTACATACTTAAATGTTAAAAAACAATTTCATTATTTACTCCAATGTATTCATTGAAAGCTAGACAGGTTTAAATATGTATATTACTGCTAGTTTTGTCATTTTTTTCTGAAATGTACAGCGCTGAATTGCATTAGATTCTTTCAATTGAATCTAGCGTATTTGAAAATATATTTAAATTTTTAAGAAATGAATGGTTATAATTTAATATAAACTAAGTAGTCCATATGCAGTGAGGTCTATGGCCGTGGCTGCATTGCCACCCGCCCCGCGCGCGCCGCCGCCACTGCTGTTGTACGCATTGGATTATGCATGCAGTGCTTCATAAATTGTGACTCAATAAATTAGTGACTTTATATTCGCTACACAATCTAATAATATAGTTTATGTACCAGTCAAAACAATAAAATCCCTGAAATATTATTCCGAAACAAGTCCGATGTCTGATATTTTTCATTTTGATTAAAAAATAAAAAAATAAAAATAAATATTCAAGTAACATCGTCGGATCGCTTATAATATAAAACCACTTCACGACAGGACATTTACACGGAGTGGCACGCAGAGGGGGGCGAGGGGGGGGCCGTGATGGGGGTACACAGTTCAGTCACAGCATGCATGTATGTATGTATGTGTGTGTGTAATGAATTATCAACTTAGGCCTTTCTTAGGCTCGAATAGAATTGACTATTATGGCCGTTGTCAATATAAATAATACACTATATATCAATATTTCATTTAGTTCCATAGAAGTCATCGTTATTGTTTTAATTATTGCATGATACATAGCATAATAGCAGGCTTTGAACTTGATTCTAATTCAACAAGCGCCTCCACCAAAAAGTATATTTTGGTGGAGGTGCTAATTTAATCTAAAATATTCTAATATTAAATTTAGACGATTTATTTAAATAACCGAGATATGAAAATATTTATCTTGTAAAACTGAGCGCCTCCACCAAAAAAGTCAAAATATGGTGGAGGCGCTTGTGGACGATTTTCATCGTTCGCTTAGAAAATCTACCGAAGGCCACTAATATAGAAAACATTGGTTTTAAATGAAAACAAGTATAGCAATGAAAGGTTAAAGCTGTCGTTACTAATGGAACAGGCCAAGGTTGTTATGTGTGAGGGAAGAAATTAATAAAACACATCGAATCATTAAATATTACCTAGCTAGTTGAAATCTGAAGTCCACTAGCCACCTCACACACACACGTACATAGTCACAAATACAAGTATAAACACACACATGCACAGCTATAAATAAATACATGGTTGTTTGTAAGTGTATAGGTAACAACTGTTCTGTATTTATACCTGTATCTGTGTGTATGTGTGTGTAGCTTTGTATATATAAATGTGTATGTACAGTAGAGTGTAGGTTAGTATGTGTGTGTATGTGTTGAAGGTTATGTTTAATTCAGCATAGATTAAAGTCACACGTCTTTAATCTCTTGAGGTGCTACAGTGCGAGAAGTCAGACCGAATTTGTGTACGGTGACCGCATCATAGCGAGTCCACCTACCAATACCTCAAACACATCAAATATCTACAGAACACAGGTTCATTTTTAAGTTAAAACATGTACAAAGCTACAGAGATTTTTAAATAATTGGAGTCTTCTTTTAGCAACTTTAAAATGTATAGACTAACTGTTTCATCTCTTTATTGATCAGTCTTCTTGCTCCTTACCTCATCTCCTTATTTATCAGTCTTGTGGCTTCTTAATAATCTCTGTTCATGTACAACTAATAACAACGATTTTTTCTGCAAGCCACGCTACAATTCCGTAGCTGTAGCATATACAAACCATGATGCACCTTTGCCCCGTGTGTACCAGGGTCAGTGAGCGACGCCATCGACGCCAGTGGCGTCGCTCACGTGAAATATTCAAGATCCTCCGAGCAGCCGATGGGAACAAGTTTTCCAACTCATTCAGGGGACCGCATACAACAACCACCAGAGGCGATATCGTTCAAATTAAAAATACAATATTGTGTGAAGTGAGTTCGGCAACAACACTGAACCAGGCACGGCCCAAGGGTGGCGGCACGGCAGGACGGGGGCGGGGGCAGAGGTAGAGGGAGGCATCTCGTGAGAGAAGACACACATTGAATTATTCCGATGACGTGTTAACATAACCATTCGAAATTGATGGGGTTGGTCCTAGCGTGTGCGCGAGTGTTGAAACGGCGTCAAACACGATATTCGGCAGGGCATTAGTTCAAAGCGATGACGCTAGGGAAATATGTTTAGAGAAACATGATGTTTCCAGTCTTCTTGTACACTGTATTCATGTGGTTTCCATGTTTTCTTGATCTTGTAGCTCTGTGCAATGGAAGAAACTGAAAAGTCAATAGTTTCTTCAACACTGACTTCGGTATTTTTTCTCTTAAAATAAACATCATCGTCTAATTGTAATTTGTAACAAGAATTGATAGTGTTTTGCTATCTGTTTAAACTGTGACCATGCAACCGTCAGCGCTCCTGCTGGTGGCAATAGGTAACTACATTCTAATAAACTGCGTGTTTCGCACAGTATTGAAAGCAAATCCCCGCGAGACGAGACGCGTGCACGATCAAAGTCATATTTTGCGGGAGACGTGCGAAATATTACGTTTCCATACGAATTTAAGTAATCATATTTCACGTTGGTGGCGTTTTTATTTGCTGCTCTTTGACGGAGTTCCACCTCCGCGATGATGATGACGACGACGACGACGATTTGGAAAAACACGAGGAGTAAAGTGTCGAAATCGTTACAAACAACACAATGACTAGTAGCACGCCAATCCACCGCAGCGCTACCAGTCGCTACGGTGGCAAATACTTGGGACGCCTCCGGCGAAATTAAAACTAAATTAAATTTACAGTTGGAAACACAAACGGTCGGGCGGGCGGCTTTTTTTTATAAAAGTCTCGACTGTGTCATGTACAAAGTTGTCTATATGCATGTACGTATGTATGCAGTCAAACGTTGCTGATCGTTTTGTTGTTTCCAAACATTGGCCGTTGCTTCGTTTCATAAAAACCCAACAACCATGCCTGATTTTCTATTAATTTATGAAAAGATAATTGAAAACATATGTGCTAGCCGCGATGATTCTCTATTTTGTTTGTGGATTCTTGTTGAACGGTATATTTAAAACCGGAGTTCGTTCAAAACTACTGATTCGTTTGCTTGGCTTTGTGGATTATTAAAATATATGTTGTGAAAACTACAAATGTGTATAATTGCAGGATGGTCTGCACAAAAACAGCCCCAATGCTTTGATCGGCCAATATTCCCAGGGGTGTGGAGGTTGCTAGTTCTGGTTGAGATTGAGGTGATGTCGAGTGGTGGGTGGTGATTAATATCAAGGCGCTTCGCGGCCATTGATTTGGGCCGGATGGTCACTTGGTGAGCGAGACACGTTCCTCTCGGCTGTCCCTCTGCACCCCTCACTCCCGGTACTTGACCAGAGGACGGCAATTGCCGGTGAGTTATGTGCGCTGGGACACATCAACAACACAATCCCTCTCGCTCACTCACCGGTGCTGTCGTACGTACTTTGCTCAACCTTATCCCCCCTTCCATACGGTACATGCACCACCGCCTGATACCGTACCTTTATGTTCAACTTCTATCAACCGCTCTCTCTCTCTTCCTCTTCCACTTTCGCCTCTTCGCGTATTGCACTGTCCTCGTCCATTGCTACCACGTGTCGTAATTAAAGAGCATGCGGCCACCGGAGCCAAATTGAATTCGACCGTCGTGCCATCATCGCTGAACTTGCGAACTGTGGATGTCCTAACAACCCTACCCAACCCTACCATCTCACCCTTCCCAATCCTGTACAAGCTTCAAGTGACCAGGTACACAAGAGTTGAAGAAATTTCAAACTATGATTTCATAGATGGGATTTCTAACAATTATTTTAATAAATACTGGGATTATAAAACATATATCACTAGATATATATATTTATAGAAATCGGTATGCTAGTTTTATAACTTTGGAAATAGATATTTTTGTTGAAAACAGGAAACAGTTATACATTATAACGAACTGATATTAAAAACATTTGATGATTTAATGTACGGGAAATAGTGCCGTCTCTCTCTGGCGTTCATTCACTGGTTAGATATATATAGTTTATATATTTCTCGTTGGAAGATTTACAACACTGTTCAGAGTGGCAAGCGTGTTTTGTCGTGCGCGTAACAAACAAATATATATGAAACGTTCCGCGGGTGCCCGGCGATACATAAGTGAGCCCATAAAAAATAGTAAAACTGCAATAAAAACACTATTTGGATGAAAATTGAATGTCGTTATCTCTGGAATCAAGATAGCGTGGCCATGGTGCGCGATTTGAATACGAGGCTTTCGGATACACGGTCTAATCTCGTAAAAACCATTTATACTTGATGTATTGCAGGACCGGCGGCGACAGGCTGAAGCCGAAACACATACACACACACGCACATTATTAGGATCTAAATCCATATATCATCATCTTAGTCTTACGTGCGTTTCCTCAATCAATAATACTGGAAGTTGTTCTGATTATGAAACATGTAGAACAGGATATAGTTTTATTATAAGTAATATATGTATCTACTCACATATACCAGAATAATCCATTCTAAAATAATATACAAAATACTAAGCGATACAATTGTATTTAAAATCACATCGCCAGAAAATGGAATCTTTACTGATCATCCTGCACAAATAACTATGTGATGTCTCTGTACTGACGTAAGCATTTTTGTCCCCTTCGCCTGTGTACACATACATAGATCTTTGGCTGATAATTAAAGTTGTTCTATATTGAGGACACGAGAGACTGGACAGATCCTGTATGTGTGTGTAGAGGTTGTGCAACCGTGGCGCGTTTGGTAAAAAGCCGTTTTCGCGGAACCCGGTGCACGACTTACGGCGATGGCCCAGTGACGGTCGTAAATATCGGCCGGGAGGCGGCATAATCTCTAGGATGGTCGCGGTGCGATGCTAATCTCACCCGGGGTCTCTCTCGGCCGATGCCAAACTCTCTACCCGGTGTAGAGAGACGACGAGGAGCACTACCAGTAGTAGTAGCATGTGTGACACATACATACCGTGGGGTATGGGTGAGCACTACGTAATTAAGGGTAGGAGGCGACACGCTCTGGACGTATACTGATAAGGACTCTCCGTAAGCTAAGATGGACGGTCGACTGGGGGACGGTGCCCAGTGTGAGATGGCACCACTACTGCTTGTTCACATGGTCGACTCGGCTCTATCGTTCAGTGTCCAGTCTTCGTTGCTACTGATCGAGGGACACACACACACATACACACATACATACACACATGTATGGATGTAGTCTAGAGTCTATATGGAGAGTCAGATGTGTCACAAATCAGGTGTGTACTGCACCGCGCGCGCTCACCATCGAAGAGAACAATGCAACGGACGGCGACATCACGGGTATATATGGGTGTCGCGTTTTTGCAACCAGACTTTGTGTTTATCGGACAACGCAGAAACTACCTCTGTCTCTGTCACACAGTGTAGAATGTGTGTGAGATACTTTTCTTTACACACAGTGCAAGGTCGCACGGTCAAAGTACCTTCGCGGATATTTTTTAAGAATATAAAAAAATACTACTTTATTTAAGATTAAATTAGACACATACAAACTATTAAATTACTTTCTCTTTAAGAAGATTTACACTTATGAAGTGAAAATTATTACTTTTTCAGTTCAACAATTTGTGAATTGCAACGTACGATTAAACATATCTATTTATAAATGAACGAATTAAATATTCCTAATGGATAGCAGACACATATTCCGTAGAGAGTGATAGAGACAAACATTCTTGTACACACATACGTGTAAGATAAAGATGGTTATATAGTGTTGTGGTGTGGTTATGGCTGCATGTATGTTTGTGATGATGGTTTAGGTTTGCTGTCCATCACAGCTGGCAGTTGACTGACTAATGGTGTCAATATTTATACGCGAGGCTGTACAGACGACATGTTGATGGTGCTATAGCAACGTACGCAACCTCTGTCTATTTGTCTAACATTGATGAGTGCCATCTGTTCAATCCAATCCAAACCAGCCAAGCATTCGCACCAGGCGAAGATCGATATCGAATGATATAAGTACAAGTACGAGCGACTCGGGCTTCTGTAAGGACCACACGCACATTTTAACATCTACATTCCATGTTGTAACTACCTGTATATACCCTTACAACTACACATACACACACAGACACAGAGAGAGAGAAGAGCATGTTGGAACAAGCTAAACCCGGCTGATGCAGGAATGCAGCTGGCGATTTAGTAATGAGATTGGCACTTTTGATACCAGCGCGATTTTGGCTCAGCACAAAATAAAAACACAAACATTTCAGTGTAGCGGTATGGCTACTGATAATATCACTGGGGAGACTTGTTAATTTTGTTATGAACAAGATCCAACAGAGAATCTTTTTGCTAACTACAACTAATAGGTAAAAATTTGTAGAACTATCAATCAAAGAAGCATTTCAGTGTATTGCTACTGTAGCAATATCATTGGACTTTCTACCAATTTACTAAGCTACGAAGAATGTAACGTAACGTATACACGTGTGGCTTGGCGACATTCATAATTTAAATAGTCCAAGAGACTGTTATTGTTAATATCGGACGATGGGCGGCGGGACAGGGTGAACGTAGAGGGGGACCGGAGGATTTACGACGGTGGTACGGGCATTGGTAGCCGTGCGATAAACGGACGCTGGACGCAGGAATCCCGGAGCCCGGAGTCATTAGCACGCACACCCCCGGACTCCAATGCCGGGCGTGTATGTATGTGTACTTTCTAGCTTTATGTCCACTTATAAATCATTATAATATGTAATATAATTTTCGCAGAGGTCAGATTGCCGCCGAGGTCCGTCCTGTTTTTCCGAAAGACCGTACGTGTATATGCCCTCTGTGTGCGTGTGCGTGTGTGTGTGTGTGTGTGAAGGCAGATGGTCTTTATTTGCTGCTAGATAAAACTACCCCTTCGGCACGAACATGGGATTGAACATCACATTAAAGAGAAACAAAATATGTGTATACAGAGTGAAAATATTTCTCTTTGCTTTGAAAAACAAGTACAGTGTATTCCATCTTGCGCTTAATGAAGACAATCAAGTATTATTTCTACTGTCAAAGTGTCACTGGTTTGTGTAGGTTTAAATATACGTTTATACCCGCTCAGTGGGTAAGTGATAAGTAATATCTCTCTCTCTCTCTGTCGGTGTGTGTGTGTCTGTGTTTGTAATTTGTTGCACAGTGGGTATTCCATACTCTCCTGTCTCCCTCGCCGCTCCTTGCTTGTCTGAGTACTTACCATCTATTGACGATGATGCTTACCTAGGTTTATATAAAACGCCTCGCATAGTCGTATCGCTAGTTACATAAGTGCCGACCAAATACTCGCGTCAGTCAGTCACGTATTAATTTGTACACCTCCAGTGTGGCTGAGCGGCACGTACGTCACTGTCAACCGATCAACGGACGGTTTTAATCTCAGTCCAGTGATCACTATATCTTCATTATTCTCGGATTTCATACATTTTTCCCCAAATCAATTGGTGAACATCTGAGATACGTTCAATTAGTTAGCGGGTATTAATGATGGTGATTTTAGGTTTAGCTACTTATCTGTGGTCGTTGCGTTATACGAGTACCAAATGTAAAACAAAAGTAAAAATATTGGTCGCAATTCAAGTAAATTTTGTCGTTCTAGAAAGTATTGCTTTAATAAATTATTAACTAAAGAATCCTAATTTCACTTGCTGTAGCTTTGCGTCCACCTCAAAAATCATGTTACTATTACAAGTTCATATAAATTATGTACATCATTATAAAGTGACTGTAGTACATATTTGTTATTTGTTTAGTTGTTACAGGTTGGTTGACACATACTATAACTATGTCCCTGTATGTGTCTGTATGTATGTGTGCGTGTGTGTGTGTGATGTGTGTCGTGTTGTGTTGCACAGTGAACGTCGCTTGAGTTGAGATTTAGAGCTGTGGAATTACACACTCGTGTCATATAAACAACCGTCGTGTTTAACATCACGCCGTGTAAGTAAACAAATTACGATCAGTAATTCTGAGTAATCCAGCTCGCCCAACATAACCCTCCCCTCTCCCCTCACTCACTCTCTCTCAGCCCTCCTCATGCCTCACTCATGTTATAATATACACGGACTTTATACATATACGTGTATACAACACACGGTACAGTATCTTAAGAGCGAGAGAGAGACAGAGTGGCAGAGAAAGAGACAGAAAGAGAGAGCGAGAGAGAAAGAGAGAGAGAGTGGCAGAAAGATATTGTCAGGTGTAGGATGTACCTGGCATAAACTGTATTATCTTATTTATTCTTCGTGTGCTAACTAGACCAGTCTCACAAATTCTATATATTTTTCCTAGAAAAGTAGAAGGTATTACTGCTAAAAGCAATGTGAAATATCAAATGATTCTTGTAGTAAAATAATTCTTTAAATATTATATAATATAACAGAGTATTGAGATCAACAAAAATCTTGGCATGTTTTTTTCGCTCGGCACTCCGTGTGTGATTTTTTTTTCGGCAGATTGTGATTAAGCCCCTACCTGCGGGCCAGTAGAGGAGTATCGGGGAGGGGAGAATTCCCGCGGGTGACGGAAGTGAAGAAACGGATTTGCGGGCAGTGTGTTTCCGGTGAATGAAGTCTTTGGGTACGAGCGAGAGACAAGTACCGTGTGTCACATTGTTAAATGGACACGTGTATCGGAGGTGAGGCCAGTAACACGAGCCACTGGCCAGCGAAATATGTATCTGTCCAGTTACATGGACAATTCACTAGATCTTACACTAGTAACACAGTGGAGTAGAACGTGTGCATAGTAGAGATGAATACAGAGAGACAGAGCGACTTAGGGGACAGTGCCGTGCAATAGAAGACTGCCTCAACAATACTACACATAGCACAAGTTAAATTTTTGATTTGTTATTTCATATACACAGTTTGCAGTGTATTTTGAGCAAACAAAAATTCGCCCTTAGGGTTTAAGAAACATGAAATTACTCCAAATTTCTTTCCCTCGCCAATCGGCCATTTCTCAAGCAAATCAAATACATATTACGCACTTTAGTTAATTGAACGGTGCTGAATTCAATGCTTTTTTCAGAACTTAAATATCACTTACCGTTTGCCTACTAGAGGCCGATAAAGTTGAGACGATTTTCCAGAAATGCCATTTTTTCGATTTTTCATATTAGTAATAATATACTGTAAATATTCGCACACATACTATGAGTATACTATACTATACATTGACTAGACGACTCTCTCGCAGTCTCTGACCAAGATGAACCGACCTTGATAAAGTAACCTGGTGTCGGAGGATACAAGTACTGATAACACTGATTAACTAAATTAAAACGAGATCTCCTCCGGGGCCCTGTGTGTACCGCATAATTTAGATCCCAACAACAAGCACCAGAAATAAAGAACAACAAACAACACGGCTTCTATATATAAAGAGCAGTCGATAGACAGATGAACAAAACGGACGGATAAAATGGACAGTCATTCTTGATGAAAGGATTCGGACAACACGATTTGATCGATATCCTATTTATGAGAACAATAAACAATAACCTTTCGGGTGTAGAAAAGAACGAGTTAGCAAGAGAGAGAGAGAGAGAGATAAGTAGATTGGTTGGTTTATATCGTTGACAGTGTCATGTGACGCACGATCGAGCGCCTGATTGGCACATCAAAGTGGAACGCTATGAGAATGACGACTGATATTAAGAAATCCTAATTAACAATCGATCCGCTACGATAGTCCGTCGGCATCATAATTCATCTCTTACGATGGATGACGTACCGTTCTTCGTCTTACTCCATTCCTTCTCAGTGTGGTCAGCACAGCGGCCATGACATTCTAATACATGTACATTGAGTAGAAAACAAAACCTTCCTGTGGTAATTTGTTCTATCTAGCTAAACTTATTTATACATGTCTATACTTGAGAAATGGCCCAGAAATTTGGCTATCTGAACTGTTTTATTTAATAAATACATAAGCAAAAGAGAACATATTCTATATGAGTAATAAATGAACGTATATGTGCTGACGAGTCGACGCTGTTTGCGCGCTCCAGTGACGCGCGGTTTATTATTTCTTTTTTGTTTGGCGTAGAGTTGATTTTCATAAACAACGTAAAGGAATTCGTACTGTGTTGGATAACATATGTGCATGTAGGTGGAACCTATCACAAAACATTAGCACACACACACACACACACATACTCTTACTGTATATGTACATTGCATAGTGCGTTATCTGTGAAGAACATTGGAAATGTCTGCTGATGTTCAAGACAAGAATTATGTGACTATTTTCTCAACAACTGATGCAGTCTGAAATGCATCTTGTATATACGTGTATGTACATGCAATTTTTAACTATCTCGTATATTGAAGATTTATTTGTTACAGGGTATATACCGTAATTTGTACATCTTATTTATTAATATATGTTTAAACATTAAAAAACTAGAAATATATTATTGACTTACCATTTTTCCTTTGAAATGATCTTTCTGCCTGTAACAATAGAAACACAATATTATATTTTGTTCAATCGTAGCCAGAATAACTTTATGAATTAAATAAATTTAAACTATTTGTAAATGTAATAAATAAAACATTTCTATTTTAACAGTATTACCTGAGCGCAGTTTATAAATATAATAATAGCAAATAATAATCCCACATTGATATATGGAAGTCACACAGTTGTGGCGAGGTGGGTTTCTTCAGGAGAATATTCTGAATGCCGAGGCAGTCGAGAATTAATCGAATTCCCCTTTTGCCATAACAAACGATTTATGAACAAGTTCTCGTCTCGGGACGCAGGAAAAGAATGTCACATCGAATTGAACATTCATATTTCAAAAACAAAGTTGGCTGCAGTGAAAATGGCACCGAAGCAATTGAAACCGTGACTCGGTGAGACAGTTACATGAGCGTGTACCAACTACTAGTTCGTCACGGATGTCTGCAAGAGGGCAACATAGCACTCCTAACGGCCGGCAACATAATTAACAACAACATATAACGTCACATGTACACCCTTCATAGTGTTGCATGTAAACATGCTGTTTTTATTGCAATGAAACAAGATATTCAGAAACATATACTGCCCTGTCCATCATTTGTGAGCTGTATTCGTGGTTTCTTCATAATCATCACGCAAGTTACAGCAAGGAGAACTATAATTACACCAGCCAAACACTTGTAAGCTATGAAGAACAAGATTACAACAGTTTAAATATCGAAACTGGATGTATTTTTACTTAAAAAATACTTTGCAAATCACTACTGTTAACACTTATTAAATACTTTAAATCCGTCTAAAGGAAAGGAAGAAAATGTTTGCTGTTGTTGAATGACACTGACGAAACAGCGAGACATGCGACTTCTCATTCGGTTCCTACAAGACAAGACAAGGCAAAGAGAGAAAGGAAGAAAGACACAAATAGAGCAAGAGAGCTAGAACAAGAGGAAATGTATATCAGTGTGTATGAAGGTACGCGCACGAGCGAAGCACACATTGGGACTAATTCAAGACGTTACTTTATTGACGTCGACAAGACACATAAGACTACACATTGATGTCACACACTTGACATGTAGCAATGTGAAACGTCACTCCTCCTCTTCCTCCTCCCGCCCGTACACGTGCCCCAGTAGAGTGTACATACAGAGTGTACGTACGTACGTACATACACTGGTAGTGTATCAGTTTCTTGTCTCTCAAGAGCGACGGTGAATTTCAAAGGTGGCTGTCAACTTGAGTCAGTTCTAATGTTGTAAGTGTCTTATAGGGAGACAGTGTAACGTAACAAACATAGATAATGTACATACATACATACGTACATACAGGAGTACACATAGACAGTGTGAGGAGAAGCAGAGGGAGATGTTATAGATGTATACACACCTACATATTTCATATAACAATACCAGAGACAACGAGGTCATTTTTAAAAATAAAATATATGTTATACTGTCTTCAAATATTGGCAAATATGTAGCGAGACTTGTAAAAAAACCTTGCAGATTTAATCAAATGCCGTATACACATGTGTATAGTGTATGTGTGAATATCTAACGAATTAACGCACTTATCAACTTCGAGAGAAAAAGGGATGCGATTTTCTGTTAATATGCGTGTAATAATGAACGTGGATTTTTGTTGTATGGTGAAACACGCGCGTGTGTCAGTTATACAAGGTGATCGTATGCTGTAGATACCATTGGTAATGAATGGTTCATCCGGTCAAGCCGGGCGAGTTCTGAAGGAGAATCGAACAAAAATCGAAGCGTTATTAATTGAAAGGGGTGTTACTGGACAGACTGTCTGCCTGCGTGGCAATGCCTATTGCGTGCCTGTGTGTCTCTCTGCTTGCCTGTTTGAATGTACTGAGAAGAGATATCTTTGGGTTCTGTACGGCCGCACTCGCAGACAAATGTATTATATGCACCTCCCATCACTCCAGTCGGCATAAATCTTTACCATGTCAAAATGAGAACGCCCAATCGCAACGTACATAAATTACTTATAGCACAATTTATTTACAAACTTTAGACATCGCATATAATACTAGCGCGACCCGCGCGTGAAATGTATAGCTTCCACTGCTTTCCAACACACAAACATACCACCATCATCTCACGCCACCACATGTCCATCCATACATACATACATACATACTATCAATGAGAAAGCATAGAGGGATGAACACATGTATATACTACATTTACACCTGTATGCATATATATATATATAATACGTCCGTTTCTTCTTCCCAAAGAAGACGAGCAAGAATTTTGATTAAATTTACTTAAATTAACGGACTGAAATTTCTAATCAGTAATTAAATGCAGCAGAACGAATGACAGATGGGAGGGCAGATGCTAGTATTTTATGTCGTTCAGAGTCTATAATTAGCGTGCAATAAATTAGAATGTCTGATAAAAGCGAGTGTGATTCAGAGGAAAGGGTCAGCAGAGCTTACAAATACATAATACGCACACACACACGTATTGTATAGGTAGAGAGAAGGACCGCAGTACTACGTATAGAAACATATAAGTCAATGCCAGGGTATATAGTAGACGTTTGACAGAACGAACATTGATGCCCGGCCCACTCAGTTCTCAGTTCAGTTCAGAGAAGAAGAAGAGTTCTTCTTCTTCTTACTTATCTATCATCTCTGTCTATAGCACCTCGGGCACACACCGGCAATTATAAATACCAAATAAATTAAATCTCCCCATCAGACAGACACACACGTACGTACATATATAGGTACGTACGTGTGTATGTGTGTGTATGCTGACTATGGACTTCTTAATGAACAACAACAAAACTAGCTGACATATGTGATCTACTAATTACTAATTGTCACCAACTATTGTCACACATCAGCACAGAGTAGTTCTAAAAGATAAACACAAAGTTTGATATGAACAATCAGAAAATAAAGTACAGTTTGTCTTTTAGCTTTCTGTTCAAGGCTAAATTTTCAATAATCCTTTTAGATATTCGTCAGTGTACGAGGAATAGGTAACTATTATAGATAAGAACAGGCTATAGATTGAAAGCATTGCTCAGTTTCCTGAGCCTATTGCAGATAAAATTGACGAGCCAACGAGCGATGGATGATGATTTGAATGACAGAAAAATCAAGTAGATATAGGTACAAAGAAAGGACACAGATAGTGAGATAGAAAGTACTGTAGATTAAGATAGATACCAGTGAAAAAGAATAAGGTAGCAGAAGAATATGAATAAGAGCACATAGGATGCCAGGAATAGTGTGTATTGGCGATGGTGGTTGGGTATTGTGACGCTCGACCTCAGAGAAATTGACCTGTTATCGCGGACGGACTCGACGACGAGGAAAATTGGCTGGTTATTTGGCGGTGAAGAGGAAACTAGCAGGCGCGTCTGTGCCGGTAGTAGGAAGGGACATGCACACACTTGTGCCGTACGGATATAAGCGGCGGCGACCGGCAGCAGCCACTCGGAATTCTGGTCGAGATTGGATTCCTGGACTCTACTACAAAATACTTAACACAACACACCATCCAGCATCCAACCAGCGCGCCGGCATAAACAGCCGTCGAACTGAATCGGCTGTGCGTGCCGGTGACAATTTATGAAATGTGGAAATAAACCAACCAAACACATCTCATCCCTCCATCCAGTGTATATCGAACTGGGCGCTGCTTCATGCCAGGTGATCTGGACAAGAAGTTTTCAAGTAGAGTTCAGTTGATGCAGTCGTACTTGACAAACTTTATAATTGTCATGCGTTTTCTTCAAGTTCAGAAAAAATATGGAATAGTACCGTCTGAATTAAATAAACCTAGCATCTTACAAATCAAGAATCTTTTTAAATTCCAGTGAAGAAAAGATTTTTTGGGGTTTCTAATATCAGAAATGACTATTGCTTTTACTTTCAAGCAATGACACTTCCAACACTTCTACTATTACATGTGTATGCCTGTAACGGGCCATGGTTCCACGTATTTGTGTGTGTGTGTGTGTGTGTATGGCTGTGTGTATGGATGTAGGACCGAAGCTGCAACCAGCAACAGGTCGCGATGCGCCCGTGAATCACTGTTTGCGCAATAATCCATCAAAGCGGCTCTCACTGGCGGTGGCAGCGGCGACGGCAGGGGTGGTAACCCCTCACATCTCCAACGCTAGATTTCGGTCTCCTGTACTCGCTACTGCTGTTGCTGCTGGATCAAATGTGGACACATTCACCACAAGCTCACAAGACATCGGTCTAATTTATGTAACACACTTGTAATATATTCAGAGACGTTAGCCACCCTAATGTCTGTCGTGTGTACGGATTTCTACCGGAGATATCGTTGTCGTGCGGTCAGGGCCGGTGTCTCCCAAACTAAACTTTAGAATGTATATTAATTCTAAAAGAATTGTTAAACAATTATAGGCAATGTAGATGATTAGTTTCAAGGCATTTTTATTTAAGAATATTGTAAGTGGATAAAGCTACATTTTGTCTCTTATATCCTCGTTGTTTATCTATATTTGATTCGCGAGGAACATCCAAGGTATATACTATTGACACAGTGTTCTTAGTAATGTTATAACAGATATATACACACACTGCAGTGCACATCTGGGCGGATAATACACTTTGGGAATCGCTGGTCTAGGATGTTTGACTACGGGATTACACCGTAAGCCACCGCGCGTCGGAACGAATCCAAAATCTGGCAAACAAGCACGACGTGACAGGCACGAGGCGACATCCGGCTCCCCGTTTAATCCGTATAATGGCAAAGCGGTAGCTGTGATTACTTTAATTGGCTCAATCTTACAGTTTCAACTGTAACTGTGTAACCATAGTCAAGTACCAGAAGCACCACCAGCAGTAGGAGTAGGAGTGGATATGTATGTATGTATTATAATCTGCGCTACTGCACGCTGCCGTGCTCGGCTCGGCTCCGGCTCTCAAGCAGACAGACACTGGCTACAGGCGTGTAGGGAGAGCGCTCGAGATTGATGATCGCTAATGTTTAACTTGATAGTTGGTGTATAATCCAAACCATAATGTTGTAGAATGTATTCATTACTTCACATTAACCCGGAAAGATATTTGTTACCGGTACCGTTGTGTTTAGTACCACACCAACACCACCAGCACCAGTAGCAGTGGCAGCACCACTGGCAGATGAACGAGCAAACTAGCGAGTAAATGTGCGCGCACACACACGCACACACACACACGGACAGACAGACAGACGGTTGATGTTGCCAAATTAACTTGTACCCACAAGGGTAGGATCAGTTCTAACCAGTCACGCATGCTGTCACCACTAATCTAATCACACTCGACTAATTAATGACCGTGTATTCTTTATAAAATATTCAAAACTAATCCATTCGTATCTCTTTATACTTATTGATCTCAAGTACAAATAAATATTTTAGAGAATAGAAAATTGTCGATAATTTCTGAAGAAAACGAATATTTTTGAAAAGTCTACCGAATAAAGAAGAAGAAGAGGGTTGTCTAATATTGAAACGCAGATATAATTCGGATAATATTCACTGACATGGAGGGCCTCTCCTGGAGCTAAAACACATCAACGCTATTTATACTAATTAGTGTCGTCACATCTATAAGACATGGCACACTCCGACTCTCTCTCTCTCTCTCTTTCTCTCTCTCTCTGTAGGAACCCATATCAAAGTAATACATGGTGACGGCTATATTAAATGTGAGTTATTTGGTCCGCGGTGAGACGAAGAAGGAATGTATACGATTCCCAGTTGGCCCATCGGAAGTAGATGGACCGTACACCGTTGGCGATGCCCTCTAGGGGTTTTAACCTACCTACTAGCGCCGCTACTGATGAGCTGGTCGCCCTATCACTCTCTCCTGCGCCGCGTGTGGCAATCCCTTCTTACTGCTGGCCAGGCCATCACCACACTCCCTTCACATTTCCATCTCAATTTAGGACGAAGTGACCGGAGCAGAACGAGTATTGCACGCTTCGGCCATAGCCTACTACGTCTAATCCACACGTATCAGCCGCCTGAATAACTCTTCATCTACTCGGCCGATGGCGATTTATTGTAATTTAAACGTAACACACCAGTTCTAGGCGAGAATGACGGCAGGGATCTTACATATATATATATGTACTCCTAGACTCTCAACCCAACGGGAAAAAAATCTAACTCTTCAAAGCCAGTAGAGAAATGAAATATATTAAATAAGCAAATCTATTTTTGAATAATCTAACATCTGCTGTAGTAAATAAAACAGTATTGGACATGGCCCGTGTAATTTCGCATAAATAATACATCCACTAGGCATTCGGAAAACCAATTTCGGTAGAAATATTTACAGCGGCATTTACAAATGGATTAATCACTGGCCGCATGTTAACTGGCACTAAATGAAGATAAAAAATCCGATCTTCAAGCTAACACCTACTATAAAATTAATCGCCTCTTGTCGCTTACGATTTCACGCCGACTGGAAAATAAAGAGAAATAGAGAAAGAGAGAGAGAGCGAGCGAGGGAGAGAGAGCGAGCATGTACGTAAGATGCAGTTACAAATGTACGCACGTTTCACCAATTAGTAGAAAGAAATTACCCCATCAACGCCTACATGTTTACAATTAGGATACATTCATTATCTTCACCCCTCACCCCTGCTCGTCTCACAACCCCATACGTGAATGTTGCGGTCGCTCTTCAGCTGTCAGTCAAAGTAAACCGAGAGGGTTGTATAGAGTGTAAAGCCGAGTTTACAACGACAAATTAACTGAATCACTGCTTGATGTTGAATGGTTAAACACTTTGACTGTCTTGTGTATACACATTTTTATATACATCATAGTGGGTTTTTCCCTTTAGGAAAATCAACTTGGCAGTGAAAATGTTAAGGGTAGTTTATAAATAAAAAATTTGATAAATTCATTATCATGCTATAGTTATTTATGAAGAAATATAAAGTTGTATCACGTTGTATGACGCTGGCAACGTATATTTTGAAATACATAAATTGAAAATTATGATTTTAATTAGAAACTTTATTGTGTTAACAAGTAACACGCGACTGAAGAGAGACAGAGAGAGAGAGTGTGTAGAAGAGTGCGTTTATTGTTAGTATAATATCACTTCATTGTGAATGGGGCTTAATTTGGTAAAATACAACCTAGTGTATTATTGTGCCACACACATATAAACAGACACGGTTCAAGGGGTGTGGTATGGGGGGGGGATACGATAGGTGACCACAACGCCGCTCAACGGCAGCCGTTGCAAAAAGCACATGTGCACTAAACGAGTGTAATCACCATAGTCTGACCTTATAAACAAAATTGCAACGGGCAAAAATTAACCATAGTTAAAATGGGTTTCTGTAAATGGTTAGGGACAGTAAGCGAAAAGTACATCCCATACATACGTACACTGTAACAGTACTCAACAATACTGAGGGACACTCCACAGGCCTGTACAGGATGTACAGAGTGGGGCGCGTTGAGAGGGGCGGGGAGGGCTTTATAGTTAACAAGAGGCACAGGGTAGGACATATATGCAGAGTCATTCCATGACTTCCAATTTCGAAATCACAGCCGCCTGGATAATTAGCACGGGCAGTCAACAATATCCATTGCTGTGTGTAACACATACATACATACATACATACGTACATACATACATACATACATATAACACAGACACATTTACAGATATATTCAGCACGTACCATACTGAATAAATATGTCCTATTTTCAACTATTATATTTCTGCCTCGGCTAATCTTTCTTTAAATAGATTTTCTTTCTTTTGTTTTAAAGGAAAGGGTAGTTTTTCCTTAGTATACTAAAGTATATTCATTATATTTGCTACACCCTGTATATATTGCAAGCCTTACACACATGTATATACTTGTATATAATATTTATACTAATACACATGCTGTTGTTGTTGCTGTGTGTGTGGTAGCACAGTGTTCTTACCGATTTAATGAAAGGTTCAATTCTCGCATGGACACTCTCATACTCCCCCCTCCGCCACTCACCCCGTCGCGCATTCTGAATGTTGTAACCATTCTCGTTATTTCTAAAAATATTAATTAACGTAAATGGTGATACTGTTCCCCGACGCGCGCTAAGGGATTTTTTGTGCTGTAATTGTACGTAATTTCTAACGTCCGTGTAATTCACACTGAATTTTGTTTTGCGCAAATATGCATACATGTACATGTAATGTACATCCCCGCGCAGGGGCAGAGGGGTTGAAATTATATTTTACGAAATGAGAATATTACAAATTACAATCTAATTTTTCCATTAACAAGTATTATTTTAAAGAAATCAAGAGACAAATTTATGTGAGGGTTATATAAGCTAAATTATGGCCGATATAGGTGATGTACTGGTATATGACGAGGGGTGCAGGCCGGGTACATGGGAGGGGGGGTGGTGGGTGTTTGCTGGCTGGATGTAACTTGGATCTAACCATTTCTCGTGTAAACTGCACTAAATTATAAAGTTATTACGACGGCAGAGATCCTTCGCGTTGATAATATGATGTTGCTTTAATTAATCTGAAATATATCGCGCATATATAGGCCTGGTTATCCACCACCATATATTCGTTCTCTCTCTCTCTCTCTTACTCTTCTCACTTGCTGCTCTTTATTCTCGTCCCCTGGAATGCTTACTCTGTCGCTCCCGCATTTGTGTGAATATTCTATTTCAGTCAGGTCTAACGTTATCAGTTCGAGTTACGTAGATCT
>JAGJTL010000025.1:8273605-8288210 GCA_022063505.1 Calosoma granatense
GAAACAATAAATGTGACAATTATCAATAAAGTTAAAAAATACCATGTGCGAAATGAAAGTCGTACTCGCGGGCCCCGGATTTTCATCAGAATTTTTAATAAAGTCCGAAATGAAATTACGAAAAGAAAAGTGTTGTAAAATAAATCTATTTAACAATAACGGCGGACGGAGATGTTGAAATGATAAAAGTTTCGTGCTTTCAACACGTTACAGCTAGCTGCAGCATACAGTGCTGTGCTGTTATAGTTTACAATAATATTACTTTTAACGAGCCAGCGAGTCTTGTGTGAAACTTTGCGATTGTCATCCGCATTGTACATTGTATCTATATGTGTGTAGCACTATAGTGTGTCCTAACCGAATGGACATTGAATGCCTCGGACATTGGCACTTGTAGTTATTCCGTCTGGATATCTGAACAAAATATTCCTAACGAATCTTCGAAAATAAATATGATACTAAAGTCAAATAATCAGCAGATTTGTCAATCTAGTATACAAGATTATACACTGGTTTATTTTTCTTAAAATAAATCAAGATTATTTTCAAAACAACGGTATAAATCTACAAGGCAAATATACACGACAATTACTTTAACTCATTCGGAAGAAATCTCTATTGTAATCAAGTTGTGATTCAAGTGCACATTGCATGCATGTACATACATACGTATATATACTAACCAACCCCTTCCATCACTGTGGATAGTGAAGAACTACTCCCTCGGGGGTTGAAGGTGGTGTAGGGTGAGGAGGTGTTGCAAAACACAACGAAACTCTACGGCTGCACACACATAGAGAGCGGGGGGCGGGGGGGGGGTTGGATGGATGGTTGGGTGGTGATGGCGCAGGGTTACAATACCATGGAACGAGATGCTTTACGGGGAACAACCCTTGAGTGAAATGCCAGAAAATTTATACCGTTTCGTTGGTTACTGTTGTTTCGCTTCGCATTAAATCATTGTGTTTTGCGTTTATCTGTCCTCGGGTTCGGCGTCCATCACCCGTTAGCTCCACCTACTGACGTCGTTTCGTTCCATAGTACAGTTGAGAGTGTACAGTGTACAGTGTGCTGTAGAATATGGGTTGGGACACACTCGTGGACAGAGGGGGGATGTGTGCGGGGGTAGAAGTAGTGCCGGCGTTTCGCGTCGCACAGTCATTTTCATAATTCGGCCGTCTGTATTCTCTACAGCCACACGGCTCGGATCGAACGGCGTCGCAACGGTCCAAGTGACACAAACAAAACAGCGATGCCTCGTACGCTCTCTCTCTCTCTCACTCTGTGTAACTATACTCATTCCTCCTATCTATCCTATAACCTACCCTCCCTTGACTCACTCCTACCCCTCGCCACCGTGCTGTTGTGTGGTACAGCAGCAGGACAGATATATCCAGAGACGAGATCCCCGACGTCCGTTCGGACACGTCTGACGAACTTTGGAATTCGATGGCGAATATTCGATTCATTGCTAGTTGAATAATATATGTGTCTTGTACGTACGACAAGCTGAGCTACCCATACACACACACAGCCATACATGCAGTATAATTTAACTAGTAATTGATAATGAATATTCGTCCTGTGAAATGTTACACTAATCAGTAATCAGTTGATGACTAGTTTACTTGCTTGGTTATAGATTTAGACGAATGAAACGGGCGGAGATGGTTAGTTGTACGGTTGGAAAACATCGTCGGCCAATAATTCAGATTTACGGTTGCGTGCACGTCCGCGCTAATTGTGAACGGACCTTAACAACCAAGTAAGCAAGCAATAAGTAAAGTACTATGGCATGTAACAGTGAAGGAAGACACCACAGTACAGAATGTACGTAGGGAATGGAGAAGTCAAGCTAAGCGCAAGAAACGGACGCCACGGTACGGCGACGCGTCCGTCGGACGAACGCCGTAAATAAAGACGAGGGCGCCGCATGACGCTGACTGGACGCTGGCGATGGAACAGCGGCAGCAGTAGCAGCAGCTTCTTCTGGACGCGCGCTATCCGACGCCAAGACTGAGGCGTCCCTCATAACAAATGGCATCTGAGTTTCTAAGGATTAAATTTGATCAGTGTGGACATCAAGATTCATTGCGCCATTACAGCTATGATGTACGATCGCTTTTAGACGAAAGCATCCACATTTCATTCGCATCACTGTTTATGGCGTCCGTCCGTCCGTACGTACCGTCGTCCGCTTCTTCTGCTCCTTATCCCACTCGTCCTACTTGTGATGGTATTGGTGGTAGGCCAAGGCTTGGCGCTTTTTTCCGTTACTTGATTAAAACCATCCGTCATCAGAGCCACACTATCTTATGACGACGTGTGGCGCCCATAACTAACGCTATATGGCCGTACCAGCCGCAACGTAACGTTCCCGCGCCCGAATATTCTATCCGACGAACTAGTTTCCGCCAGTTCCGAGTCAGTGTGTGTGTGTGTTGATAACACGACCACAGAAAGAAGTGTGATAATAGTAAGAGATAGACGAAAATCTTTCGCAAAGATCTGTGTATTGTTGCGTTGGATGACACGCACATGGAATTTATATATTTGCCAAACATTTTCATTTCGTCCAAACATACACATACAGCATGAGTGCTGATCTTTTCTCAAGGATTAATCTTGTAAAACAAACATGTCAATAGATCAAAGGATTTATCAATATACTCTTATATTGTTGAGCATACAAATGTGGTATATAATTTTAATATTCCACTGGCAAACTATTGGAAGATTTTAGCTACAGTTGCATTTCCAAATAACTAGCCATTCAAATTAGTTATTTTTATAAATACATTGATTTGAAACTGTACTAGGAATTGTTTAAAAAGTTAGTGTACATCGTGTTACAAGTTGTAACACGATGTACTTGTATAAAGCACTGTCGATAATATCGTTATAGTTTTACACTATATTTGTTTCGATCTCACAAAAGTAAATGCGCGTACGACGGCTAGCGAATATTAATGTAACTGAAAGTCAATTGTATGAAATACGCAGCAATACTTTATATCTACGTGCAGGTTAACACTAGTCAATAATAACAACGTACACACACATACAGTTGTAGAGATACATATTTTTGTTTTATGCACGCGAATGTCTCTTTTCCAACTGGAATAGTAACATCACACACAGAGAGAGTGAGAGAGAGAGGGAGTGTATGAACGGACGAGTACGACACAGCGATAAGCTGTTAGTTATAGTTGCAGTTATGATTTAAACGTTGCCTTAATGGGGCAATAAATACTGCGGTTTCAATACGGCACGACGATCACAGGACCAGGCAATACATTAGTCGGGCGTCACCTCCAACCACCAATATACTGCTAGCACAGGGGGGTGAGGTGGTGGGAGAGGCACCCCAAATACTACCTCCTTGTATTACATCATAGTTGAAACTGAAATGTAAAAAAATTATCATATAATCCTACAGTTTATATGTGAAACTAAAATAGAATTATTTTAGAACAGATTTGATGCCAAATTGTTTAACCTGAGCTACACAAATATCCGTTAGAGCTATCTAGGTAATGTGTTCATTATTATTTCTCTGTTAGTAAAAATTCTTGGCACACAAATGACAGGAGAAAAATTTTCACAAATTGACTAAACACAGACTAAAATAAGGTGGTCAAGCGAGGAACCTTCACAACGTATTACATGAAACCAATATAACTGAAGCTTCTCTTTCTCTCGCCTTCAACTGTATGTATGTATGTGTGTGGATTATTTATCTTCTACAGCACATAGCATGTTGTAGGTATTTATCGAAGGCAACCGATGATGGCCGAAGGTGTCAGAGGTCATCGTCGCGGCGCGTGCTAATGAAATATTTCCGTCGCGGCGGGCAGGCCGCCGTCGCGCTATTGTTTTATCAGCGAATAAATAATTGCAGGATGGGAATGCAATACCTGTACGTGGTACACGGGGCCGTCCGTTTTGCTATTGTACCAGCCACAATGCCTCATATATCAGGGCCGTTTCTTATTTTTGAAATTTGAATTTCGCATATATACAGCGAGAGAGAAGAGCGGCACCAGCAGCAGCAGCAGGTTATGGTGGGTGCCGCGTTTGACACGGAATGTTATCGATAAAATTAATAGCTTCGCATCTTTACCCTTACTGTTTCTCTTCCTCTACAGGGCTGGAGTTAGGGGGAGGGGGGGGCAGGTCGTCATTCGCACCACTTCCCTTCCTCTGCACGGTACTTTATCGTTGTCACCTTTGATACATGGTCGGGCAGAATGAAAAAAAATCACACACACATACCTAGAGATGTTGTGTGTGTGTGTGCGTGAACGGGAAGACATACTTCATACATACATACAGTGAACAGGACAAGAGGAAGAAGTGTACATGTAATAGAGTTAGATATGCTACTATATAAATGTACAAGCGCATGCGCGCACACGCCAGGATCATGACATATACACAGATACATACACACGGACTTGTTATCTACAAGTTCGTAAATAACAAATATAGAAATTACGTCACATCCTCGTATCTCTCTTTCACTCGGCACACACACACACACACCGGCAGCCAACGGCACCTTGGAGAACGGGGTAAATAACTTATGGTTTTTGCTGTAGAGCGTCGCCACCGTCGCCAGCTCAAGTCATGGCACAGTGGAGCGAGCCCTTGGAGATAGCCGCAGGATGTATTCGGACGCTCTTCTTCATAGCATCAGCAGCCGGCAAGGTGGTGGCTACTCTCAAAATTTAGAATGATTTGTGCGACAGGTTAGTTGCGTCTCGCTCTCTCTCTCTCCTTCAGGGTGCAGAGGTGTGGTGTTCTACTAGGTCGGCTCGTCTCAACAAACACCCCCCCTGCCCCCCAACCCGCCCTGCCGCTGGTGCCGTGCTGGTTCCCTGGGAAAGTGCAATTTACAGATAAACTCGGGAGGGGCAATGATTTACGTCTGAAAGCTTGATAAACTCATATTCCCTGCTTGAGTGAGTAATATCTGCATAAAACCTTGAATAGGATTACAAATGTTCATAAATTGTGTGTGCCATAATTCAGTCAAGTCAGAGCCAAGGCACACACACACACACACACAGTGAGAGAGGCATATAGGCACACGATGTACGTATATACATGTACAGCATCAGTGCCTGCGCCTTGGAAGAAGTATCGCGGACAACACACGGAGGGTAGAAAACTGAATAGCATCATCCGTATGTTCACTACTCATCGCAACTTGACACAGTACACGAAAATCTTTGCATATCTAAAAAGAAAAAACTATCACAACTTTTAAGCAACGGAATATTGTTAACAATTAACAATTATGTACACTATCCTATACGCTATAAGTCAAAAAAAAGTTGCACATCGATTTGCTGTTTGTTTGTACACAAACAAAGTGAATAACGAATGCAAAGCTGTAACGAATCACCAAGCGAATGAGTGGACGCACTGGAATGAGTATAGTAGAGCGAGTTTATAATTCTATTCCCGGAGTTAATTATAGGGAGTCGCACGAGGCGAAGATGGATGTACGGTCGGGCGTGGTTACATCGAATGTACTTTAATAAATATACAATAAACTCCCCGAGACGAACAGACGGACGGACAGATAGACAGAGAGAGAGTATCGGCTAAAATAAAGAAATAAATAAAACACTCCGTGTCAGACAGTGCAGTCCATCATTATGTGCCCGGGTTTTACAGATGGATTTCCAATCCTGTATTAACTGGAAGCAGCAATTAAAACGGACGATTAACGGACCAACGCGCACAGCAACAACAACAATCTCTTCAACCGACTATAGGCACTGCCATCCATCCACACACATATACCAGTGTATATATCTGTATGTGTGTGTGTGTATGTATAGGTTGCGTTCTTTCCTCCAATGTGCATCACAAATCATGGCCACCTGCGCCATAAATCACTCGTGCACAAGTCTGTGCACGTCAGTTGGGCGACCTATGGATCCGGCTCGAAGGACCACGGTATTTTCAGCAATATTGTTTTTGCATTCCGCACGCAGGTAATAAAGTATGTCATATGTCAAGAATTAAACATATCAATGCTGCATAGTCTGCTCTTGTTCTTCTTCTACTTCTTCCAATTGTAAGGTCAATGATGCAATGGAAGATTTGATCTAATGTCATCTGAGATTTGTGTTTACAAGATTGTAGTGTATTTTGTAGAGAACAGCTTGTCGCAAGTGAAGAAACAAGAAAATGAATACTTGTACAGGTTGCTCGCTAGTTCAGCAGTGTCGAAGTACACTATGTAATTCGTCTTGAAACAATGACGCACTTTTATCTACAGATCAGGGAGGGCCAATATCATTAATCGTCCGATCACGAACGGCACTAGTGTTGTACATGGGCGGCGAGTGACTGTGGGGACGGCGGGGGGAGGGTGGGGGTTTAGTTATAAGAGGCTGAACCGGGCGATGATATTACATGTCCGATTCAAAGGTAACCGCAATGATGGATGCAATCGTGCAACGCACTGCCTCTCCAATGATTCCGTTGCTACATTCGTAGGTTATGTGTGATTCGTACTTATATTACCAATGCTGGACTCTCTCTCTGTCTGTTTCATATGTACAGTTCGTTCACATTAAATACATCACAGGGCGTCAAACAGATACATAAATACGCCCACCTCGGACTCACTTGGGGCAACCTACGCGCGCGAACTTGCCGCGCCGCATCCATGACACTGGCTCGCGTGTCCCAACCACCACCGAGCGAGCAGCCGATAAATCAGTGTATGTACGTATAGACTACGGGAATAATTATCAACCGGCAGTGACTGACCTTCGCACTAACATTTCTAGAAGGTGTAAGGATGTAGGAGTGCTCTAGTTTTAAACATCAATCAAGAAGGAATTATTCTACATGCAGGAATCACTGGTTTATTATTTAAGGAATATTGTTTGAGTGTCACTGAGTTGACGCTGCTGGTGGTTGTTGATCGCATGCTTGCTTGTGCTTGCCTCGTATATGAGATGATGTTAGATGCACCTCGTAGTACCTGTGTACCAGGGAGTGTATATATCGGTTATTTATCGGGGGAGTCGTGCGTCGCACCGGACACCTACTGATAGATTGCTTAATTACCGCCAGGGTAACGTATTATGCGAATACTAGCCATATTTTACAGAGAGAAAGTAATCAAAGTTAATTGGACGTACTGCTAGTGCGCACACGTACATACTCTGAAGTACAGAGACTGTTCATACTTGCACGATCATACACCATAGCACCCGGGGGCAGCTTTGGAGTACATCATCATCAACATCATGGTGATACACTCTCTCTCTCCCTCTCACACACTGGCGGAAATCATAAACTAAGTCAGCATGCAAAGAATTGGTCTGCTGTTGATATACAAGTAAGTGTATCAGAATTATTAAATATAGAAACAAAACCTTCCAATACTAAAACACTTTATTCTAGGACAAAAAAGCAATTATGCGTCTGTTACTATACAAGACAAGTTTATGCCTGGCTGTCGTTGTTTACAAAGTAGCACGCGTATGATACGTGTCACACGTCTCAAGAATACATCACGTATTACGTCAACTCGTCATTTATTCCAGTCAAGACTTTTGGAAAATATTCCAGTGTACAGTATTCCTAATACAACTATTGATACTATATTGTATGATTTTAATCAACGTTAAATTAAGTATCCAACAACTAGCCAAGGTTAATGAGTGCAATGTATTACCAGTGGAAGAATGTATTAATTGACAAGCCAGTGTGTCACACGAAATACTAGTGACTAATTCTAGCAACGTACTACAAGCGAGAAATAAAGTCGGACAGGTGTGTTTCGAAAATAAAATTGTTAAATATTTGACGGATATGTAGAGTGGGTAGAGAACGTGTAAATCATGGCATAAGGTGAACAGATTATGAATGGGACACCTCAGCATGTCGCCGAGAATGCTGTTCCATCCACAACAACAACAGCAGCAGCTACAGCAGCAGGAGGAGCGAGCACTGGAAGAAGTTCACCATCATCATCATCATATCAGACTCTACCGTGCACACATGTACATATCTGTTGTGATCAGCACTGGCCGTTCGGACTTTACATCACAATGCTTGTCATATAATATTTAACCCCGGCACATCTGCATATGTAAGACGGAACAAATGTGACATGTATATTTTACTAAACTGTAAATCTGAAGTCGTCTTTGTCTCGTCCGGTGATGGCGCAGCCTCCGGGACAGCTACACACCGATTTATATCTTTGCTTGCGCGTTCAAAAGGAGCCAATTTGTTTCAAGTTTATGATCGGACGTTGGTACTGCAGCAGCAGCAGCAACAGCAGCAGTCGGGGATTCTCAGTGTAGACATAAATACATCAGTCGACCAGTCTGTACATACGTACGTACGTATGGTAGAGGTTTGTACTCGCTCTCTCTCTCTAATAGTGTGCGCCGGATCTCCTACGTACAGAGGCATAAAGCTGTCCACGAATGCGCGAGCTTGGAAGACATCTATATCATCGGTTCAGACCAGTAATAACTGGCGTGCTGAAACAGTTGTCATTCGCCGCGACGCCCTCATACGCACACACACACACAACACCTACCGCTGTTTCTAGTAATCTTTGAAAATAGTCCCAGCAGACAAGGAAATGTCATGTTCCTGGCACTCGTCAAATCATTCTTGTTTAAACCTGCCCAGTTAATACTTACAAACAGTGAATTTATAGTCCAATATTGATGTCAAATATATATGTTGTCGAGTTACATATTTATGTGGAACGTATGACAAAGTTTTGGCATCATCATCGTTACTAATATAAATACACAGTTGTAATGAACTAATTTGTTAGCAAGTCAATGCACAGAGAGTCTTCAGACCGTCTGTTAGTTTGCAATGTCTGCATGTCAAACTCTATGGGAGACATCCTGAATCTATTCAGGAGAGAGGGATCGACTTTGTCAGAGAGAGAGACAGTCGCTCTGCTCTGCTCTCTCGCTCTCTCTCTCTCGCTCTCTCGCGCCCGTCTTTATGCCAACTGACAGCTCGGACCGCGTAAATCAATTTTCAATTATACCCACAGTATGTAGGGGGCCTTGGTATTATTATACCTCACACTCATATTTATAAATCAACGATATAAGAGGAATGGAGAAAGAGAGAACTGTGCAATTTATGGCTCGTTTTCATAGTCTCCTCGTCGTCGTCGTCGTCGTCGTTCTAGTCGACGTCGTCTCTTGCATTCGTATATGTGCACCCCCGCCTCCATACCCCGTACAAACTGCTACGTATATACGAGCTTAGGTCGCCAGTTTCCTCTCCTCTGCATTGCTCTCTCACTGCTAATAAATCTAAAAGTCTTTTGAATCATCACCAGCGCAAGGGAACAGCATCCGCCAGCGGCAGAGCCAACGCGCGCCAATGACGTCGCATCCAGCGTCGGTTACACTTGCATATGATGGACATTACACAGCGACGCCATAAAAATATCTTATTAGAATTCACCCTGTGATTTATCTACAATATACACAAACAGTATCCTATATAACTACGATGTAGGAATCCTGGCTCAAGTCAAACTTTGCCATAATCTGAGATCTACAGATTGAATGCCAGGATTATTTGTATTTAAGAAAATCTAAATCAAAGATTCCTATTCGTAAACATCTATACATTATAATCAAAGACAAGTAGAATAGATTAGTTAGATTTCAATCTTAAATGATGAGTATCTTCTGCTGGGGACCTTGAATTTAAAATTTATCCAGGTACAACGTATAAATCAATGCGAGCAACATTTGTTGTTGAGGGTTGGTACTGTATGATTTCGTGCAGGTATACCAACTGTGCAACAAGAACAGAGATGTCTGCAGTGTTGCTAATTACGGGCGTCAAGTACCATTTGAATATATTTAAATATTTCTCGAACTACTTTTAATTACAGTGTTTGGGCATACATCAATCATTTATGATGAAACGGGTGTAGGGTCAGTGCAGACATTCGTGGACTAGCGTTGCAAAAGTGTACAGGTATGGACTTGTATACTCTATTTTTAAAAACCCTTCTATATAATCCGTTAGAAGAATCGAGTTCTTTTTGAGTTTTAAGCCAATAATATATAATTTCGACTGATATAAAACTAGATTTTTTAGCTGTGTATAAAAATGAGTATGTGTTGTACAATAATATGAGTACGGTCCTGTCAGTGATGACGTAGGGGTCATGGTCTTGTTAAAGAGATTAACTATGCCAACCACAGGTGAACACACACACACACACACGTACAGATGTACAGTGCAACAGTGAGTAGGACACAACGTGTACTACAATGTTAATTTGTACAGGAAAAAAACTACTAAATTCGTTCTGTAACATGTAGTTTAAGTATTCTAAACGATGTAATTATACATTACATTGTACATCTTCAATTACTCTGTGTTTGTACCAACACAGCGAAAAAAAATAAAACAGAATATACTATGTAATATAATTTGAAACACTGTCGTCTGTTGTAAGAATTAATAGTTATTTTATGAATATTTGCATAGATGTAACTCTAATACTTATATATGGGTGTATGGGCTGTATGTATGCGTGTATATATGTAAGTAACACTTATATAAGTGTATGCCTGTGTGTGTTTGTGTTTCTAGAAGGTGGTAATCATTCCTATATTAGCAAGTGAGTTGTCACCCAGAACGCAGAGAGCATAAAGCACTCAGAGCATGAGGGGGACAACTTGGCAAGAAAATTAAATTGTCATTACACAATAGCTTACACTGACATACGTACGTACATGTGGACAACACACACACACACCCATACACCTATACATGTACATAGTAAGCTAGGATAGCGGGTGTATGTATGTGTGGGTATGAGTGATGGCAGTTGTTCGAAATTGCCACAGCACTGATGGAAATATCAAAAGTTCAAATTGTTCTCGTTTGAACGACGCGAGAGTTTCACGACAACGGGACAAACACACATAGAGAGAGAGAATGAGTGAGTGAGTCTCTTTCTCAAGTGTCGAACACTACTCTCGCACAAGCTGACAAAATATCTTTTCTTTTATTTCACTAGCAGCAGCAGCAGCAGCAAATGATTCGACTGCAATCAACGAGACGAAAGACGGACGAAGAAGAGAAGGCTTCATAAGACAAAGCACATCGCCTGGACTGCGGGAGTGTTTACTTATAAATACAGGGTGTACAAATAAAAATATCACACTAAAATTACGAGGCAAAATCTGTAGTTTTATATAGGACTTTAAAACAAAGCAGGATATATAATTTCTTCTAGCGTTACTGAAATTAGCACCATTCACAAATTTTCAGTCAGATCAACATATTTATTTTTCCGTTAATTTTTTCTCCTTGCAAAGACAAATAAGGATTTACCCATAATTTGCCCGATTGATATGCTAGATTTGAACAGTTTTTGAAACAGATTTACACTATAAATTGCAATATTTATTATCAGAAATATACCGAGCTGGTTTAGTCGGATTTCCCTGTATATATAATATTGGACAGACTTGAAGAAACTAAACAAAGTACGAGGTATTGCGCTTTTGGAGACACTTTTGTCAATACAGACGTTGTCTACGAACAGTGACAGCACATACACCCACACATACACACATATATATAGAGAGAGTGTAGAGTACGATGAGTGGGCAGGGCACGGGGGAGGACTAGCCATAAAGACCACTCGTGTCATCTTGGAATGACGAAACTTTTGCTCCAATTCTCGGACGCTAGAAGTTCAGTCTTATCAGTGAGGAGAGATACACTATACCTAGTACTAACACCCACTCCTCCTCTCCTCCACCTCCTCAGCATCCGTCGCTCACTCTACACGTACACCTTCCCATGCCATTCCGGTCAGTGCTTTAGTTGGCCACTTCAAGCAGTCACCGGCAGAGGGTCTTCAATCGCATCAGAAAAGAACAATAAAGAAGTATCTCCGGAAACAAAGAATGTGCGCGACACACACACACACACACATGCACAGAGTGATAGTGGTGGTGGTGGAGAGGACGTATGTGTGAGGAAGACAGACGGTGAGGAGGGAAACAGATTGAACCAATGTTGGAGTAAGACATGACATCTTCCACGTCCTCGTCAAAACGAGACGTTCGCACAAAAGCAACGTCCCCTTAGGCTAAAACATACCTCAACTGGACAGCACATGGAAAGCGATTCCCAAAAAGTATATCAACCAAATCTGCAATGATCAAATATTACATTCACAAAGAAGTTGGAGAAACAAAATTTAGTCAAGTATTGTCAAAATACTTTCTTAAAACATCAGTTTGATTTGAACTTATGGAAACCCTGCATTAGCGGGAAAACGCTAGGAAGAAGAAGAAAAAGAAGTATAAATATAGTGTGGAAATTTGGGTAGGCAAGTTTATAGAAAAGCAAGAGGTCTTGTTGAAAATAGTCAGGTTTAATCTCTAACGCCTGTGTGTATACTGAATTATATGAAGTGCATTGAATGCGTTTCTATCGGTAACAGTATAAATCTTCTCACAGAATGCAAGGGGTCTTTAAATTGCGGAAGAAACCCTGTTATCATTTCGTCCACAACACATACATACAGCGGTGTACTTATCAGACATAAATAGACTAGGTTACTCGCCATCTGTCCGTATAAATTTTTAACACATTTTCACTCATAAAACCCCGTGCCAGCGGCTCTCGTAGCACATTATGTCAACAAGTATGAACGGTAAGAAGACTTTAGTAACGCGGTGGAGGGCGGGCAGGGCTATTGTGTGTCCCTTACAGCTTTCATTAGGGCTGTATTATAAATCTTGATTGTGAAGTGTGTGTATGTACACTGGGTGCGAAGAATTACTCAGGTGCGATTCTGATGGAAGTGCAATTAGCTGCTTAAAACATGGATGGATCTAGTAGCAGCAGATGTGCCTCGCGCCTCACAAGACTTAAATATACAATAAAAGTGTCCGTTCTTGTTTGTTACTGGATGAATTAATAATATTCGCGGAGCAGGCGACAGAATGACGCAACACAGCACAGGCAACGTATGGTAGGATAATGAGACATGAATAAGTCATGTTACAAAAGATATCTGTCGCGTTTTACAATCGGCCACAAGCACTAACGGTTTACGGCACTGCAACCGAAAGAGAGAGAGAGAGGGAGACTTGCCTATGAATACTTACGTGTTACACCGGTGTAAGAGGATGCGAGGAGAGGCGCTTTACGATCATTAAACGACACAGAACTACAATATGCGAACACAGTCAGCAGCAGTAACCATTCGAATTTAAATTATACAGTGTATCCTTATTATATTATAGGTACCTGTGTCTCTCTGTGAAAAGGAATCATTTCCATTTATGAGACGTGGATCACTTATGACAAAGCATGATGTTTTCTACATAAAAAAAACAAAATCACCTGCTCTCGTCTATGTCTTCATCCAATCATAGTTATTATTGGCACGGTATTGAATATATTTATAATCATTTGCAACACGCGTACATACATATGGTACAAGAATCTAGTTACAACATTGAAAATTCCACGAAGTACAATTAAAATTAAAACATTTCCATGACAATATCGCACGAGCCATGGAAATCCGAGCTGGTATGCATTAGGCACGCACGGGAAGTATAAAATTAGTAACCGTTTCCAATAACCCGGTTGTAACAGTGGAACGTTCGGAGCCAAAGGTGAGACCAATCGTCTGTACAACAATTACAGACCATGCTCCCTCCTGCTATCGATGTAAGCGAATACTTGAAGGCACCAACAGTGGCGTCACCGGGTGTTGGCAAGTGGAAGGGGCCAGGGGGGAAGGAATTACAGGCCACACGGGGGACACACGGCGGGCCAGAGAACGCGTCACGCACAACAATGAACTCACGTTCGCACGGATCCGCGTTCATCAAAGTGCGCGCTGAATATTCTATTACACTTTAAAGTCAAAACCGAATTAAAACATTGACATACGATGTATGTATAATGTAATTTTATATATCTACAATATATACATAGGTATAGTATGTATGTGAATTCATATAAGGGAATAAATACTGCGTACATGTATGTATTAGTAAATGTGGATACGAAAGTTCGGCATACTATTTCACATACAATAACATCCAGAAGTACTCAAAATGGTGGACAAGAAACTAAACAATTTACAAATAATATTCAATAATACCTTATTGACACACTGCAATTTATTTAATTTTAAAATAGCAACTAGATTATTCAAAACCTTCTTTGTTGATATTACAGTCTATGTATTTAGCTGTAATTATAATTTGTTTCAGTACCACTGATTGTAGCATAATGAGCATCACGTTCGTGTGAAGATATTTATTTTCATATCGTGTAGAATATATAAATAAAGTTTATTGCTGAGCGGCGATGTGTTCGGATTGTTGTACCAAACTGTGATGAATGCTTTCTGGGAACCCCCGGCCACCGCCAAGTCCCGTGGCCCGTGTCAAAACACAATTTATTGCATATTAAAAAAGCGATTAAACTTATTTAAATACATAGAAACTATTAACGATGTTTTAAAATATATAACTCTTATAAGGAGAAGTCGAAACGGACTGTGCAACAAAGTTACTCATAT
>JAGJTL010000025.1:8288341-8332923 GCA_022063505.1 Calosoma granatense
AAATTAATATTATTATTGCCTGTTTAAGACTCTTGCGGGTAAATTAATTCTAATATTTTCTAATTTGAGAACTGAAAGATATTGTCAATGTTAATTTTCCGGTTTTCAATTCAGTGCTCAGTTGTAAATGAAAGGATAAACAATATCGGATGTTGTCCCGTGTGACAGGTCTGTACATTACACACACATACACACTGCAGTATATTATATAAGCTTCCAATTAACTGATTTGTTCCTGGGAGAAATGGACGGTACGTCCTCTGGATATGACATCGAGGTGACGTCAGGCAGACGTTCTAAAGTGTAAATGTTGGGGTTCAGGTAAAAACAACATACAGTGTTGCTACCGTTCTGTTACTCCTCTCTCACTCTGACAAATAAACATTACATAGATTCACAAATGTACAACCCAGAAATCTTGTAGAATTCTGAAGGTTTAGTTTATTTATCGGCAGATTTGCTCATAAAAACATACATCTACTGGTAAATACTGAAATATATATTTAGAATTCGACAGCGTGTTTGTGAATATTTGTGTTAGTAAATTATTCAGTTGAGATTCTTCATCTAGATGTTCGCAAAATGCAAAGAGAAACAAATCATTTATGTATTTCCCCGTGCGCGCAACTGTGAACATCAGACTCCGTTTGTTAATTACGTGGAAACAGAATAAAAACAGAAAGAAAAAGACAGGATGCCTCTAGTTTGTGACATCTTGGAAACAGTAATTCTTTGGCAAAAGGCGACGTGTAATTTCATAAACCAAGAGAGAGAGAAACAAGTGCAGTCACAACTAAACATCAGCATAGCACAGAACTGCGACTGGGGATTGGTTGACTGCGTGTACATGCTATTAAAGTTTGAAATTTCGGTTGAAAGATTTCAATTGCTTTCCTTTCGTTGGCAATGAAATGCTCAGCAGGCCGTGACGTAATTAACATCTACAGAGAGAGAGAGAGTCGACCAGTACACAGACTAGTGTTTATAAACAGCAGTAAGAGAGAACCAAGAGAAGACGGTGCTGCTGTTGGAGAAGAAGGAGAAGAAGAAAGATTTGTGTTCATTTTTTGTGCTCGGCTGCGCATGTTATCTGTTGTCTTCTTGTGCAGTGTACTGAGGAAATGTTGTGTTAAAAAGTGGAAAGAGGCACTCCCTTGCAACCCTCTCATCCCTCTACTGTGACCACTAAACCCTCACGTGCCCCTGTACGCCCCTGTTGTTACGCTACTGAGGTATCCAGACTTTCACTAACGTTGTTTGTCTTACAATTGGTTGTTATACACAACCCCGACATTTAAAAATACATAAGTCGTTGCCATTTAATGACAAAGTGTTTTATAAAAAGGGTAAATTATTAGAAATACATTGATGTTTCTTGTAAATATTAAAGTGTTAATATTCTGTACTTAAAATACTATTTCTGTACTAGTTAAAAAAATACAATATATAAATGGAACCCTCATATACGCTATACGAAACGTTGCATTAGGAACGATATGCCACGTATACAGTGTGCAAATTCTAGACTGGACAATGAACAGAGAGAGAGATATACATACATACACAGGTGTAGTAAGGATAACAACACTGGATGGTTGGAAGAGAGGGAAAGACCAACTAGTAAATCTTTATTTTAATCCACCTAAATAATATCGCTCGCACAATAGGGGTATAATAAACAAAACGTTCCTCTGGTATCAGTGAAACGTACGGACAACAATCTAGACCCATAGATATTACATTGTGGCGTGGTGGACGGAGCAAGTCACGCGCGCGCCAGCCGCCAAGACACACACACACACATGCATCTATAGTTGCACAGCATACGGCAGCCAACATACAGGAGACAACACGCATTTGAATACAATACACATGTCAACAGTTATGTCGTATGTAACTAGTCGAATACACAGAGAGAGAGAGAGAGAAGAGCAGGTACGATATTGGGACATAGTACTGTCCTGGCCTGTCAGCAACAGTAGCGCGATTGTAGCGCGACCGCAGCGGACATAGGTCGAACTATACACGGGCAGAAAACAGCCTTAAGTTATTTTTTTCGCTTACATTACAAGTCAGTATATCGAGAATAGCAAATGAAATTTATTTTATAATTCGTAATAAAGCAGTAGTAGATTAAAATTATAATGTTCAGCAAAAAGAAAATTTGGACAAAATATATTAAACCGTTGTTACTGGTATATAATTTTTTAATTTAATACGATTTTTCGCTGTATAAGTTGATTCCAAGGCAATGACTGTATAATTTACAAAAAAATAATACACTAAAAATATAGGTTTTCAAAATAAGCTAGTTAGGAAATTGGACATAATTTGACAGTAATAAAATCGTTTAAGTATTGGTTTACCTGCAGAATTTGCCGTAATTAAGCAACCACACAATCACGGATAATCATCACTAATCCGTAGTTCCAGTAATAATTTGTCCGCTATTACCGGTAAATAGTCTCAGAGAATAAGCAAAGGAGTGTGTGGTTATAACCAGTAATATCGGTTACAGTTACCGCGCGCGGGCGCGCGGGAGTTAGGAAAGTGACGCATGATGTGGCTGATTCGATTGGTTAACGTTGCTGCACGTGTGTTACCACGTGAACTGTGAGGGTGGAGGTGTGAGTAAGGGTTGCAGAGAGTGAGTGTTGAGGTAATAAACAAGCAATCAACACTATTGCTACGAGCAGCAGTCGTGAAGGTGAAGATGTTATAGCAAAGTGACGGCTTGCGAGCAGAGCTCAGACGCTAATTTTCTGCTACGGCGGTTATAATTGGGACAACTCGCATGTTGTACCTGTCTAACCGCCGATTTACCGATCCGACATCTCGGTTATGCTACACATACCGGAGAACTATAATCTTGTTCCACTGATATATCAACACACGCCGCGCTTAATGAAATATGCCTTTGGTTATAAAAATACTCACTCGGCACTAGTAAAGACGTATAACTATAGCAAGATTGTGAACATAGAAAAATAATAGAATGGTAAAATAAATAAAGACTATTAACGCAGGAAAAGAATAGACTGGTAATAGAAATAAAGAGCAAGGAGAAATTATAGAAATTTAATTATTAAACTAGTTTTGTAGCATATTAAAATCGAAACAAAATCGACAGGCAAAATTGCCAACATATTCTTTGCTTATCTTTTATTAAAATCAACATTGTGCTTTATTCTCATTGAATAATTAATTTCACTATAGATGGCTATAGATATTTTCACATGTTACTAAGTAGTTAAATAATAATCAACAGTGTGTTGTGAACATCGTCACTATGCCCGCTGTTCGCTACTGGTCGTCTTCCAAAACAACGTCAGCAACATCCTTTCTTAGAAGAACAGCAGAAACAAAAATAAAACATTGCACAAAATAAAAGATGAAACTGATCCATCCCCATGTATGTGTGTGTGTGTGTGTGTGTGTGTGAGCATACAAATAAATTTGTTTCGTGGCATGCGTGTGTAATGTAGTGGTCAGTTATTTAAAATCCGGTGAATGCGACGCAGATTATCTTCGGAGATACGTATAGCAACGTGGTATGGACCAGTCACACACATACATACATAGAAAGAGAGCGAAAGATAGAGAGAGAGAGAGAGAGAGAGAAATAGGAGAGAGTGAAAGAGAGAGAGAGAGAGAGAGAGAAATAGGAGAGAGTGAAAGAGAGAGAGAAAGATTGTTGGTACGTATAATCTTGAAAAGTCGCTCACGCTGCGGGTGCCCCCGACTTTCAAAAACAATACACGATGGCCTACAAGAGGGACAGCTAGAGGGGGAGAGGGAGCGAGAGAGGGTAGTGTGTAGCATACAGTCATGAATCAAGGTGATATATTAACGACAAACAATCAAATACAGCAGCAACCAGGGCAAGCAAGTACCCCTCGTCATAGCCTCTACACATAGGTGTACACACAGTGAATGACGTGGAACCCTTTTATCCATAGGCGTTCTTTCTATCAGGGGCTACAGGAGAAGTAGATTAATAATTTTCCACCCAGGACGTTAAAACTAATATTTTTTTAGTTATTAGTTTTTGAATAAAAATCGCTCCATTCACGTGTAATATTTGTGGATTCTTTTTTGAAAAATAATTACAATGATTTTGGGGAAATGTAGGATAATGAAGGTATTACACGCCCTTGCTCATTTGGAGCTATGTGACATTTTACGTGTGGACTAACCCTGTATGTGTGTGTGTGTGTGTGTGTGTGTGTCGTCCTGTGACGGGTTACAGGGCTACAAAGATCTCACTTGAACGATTTATGTTGTAGGATCCCTTTGTGTTTCACCTATAGAGCCATACTATGCATTAACTGCGATAAATCAATTTTATGGTTTTTGTAAATCAAACGCTGTTTTTTAATGGGCTCCGTCTACACCGCTCCGCTGCCGCTGCCGCTGCTACGGCAACCAATCACGCGATTGCATTATGCATCATTCACTGTAGCTAGTACTGTATAGAGTTAGCCGAAGCTGTCAGCTGTGTGCGAGCAAGATGGCGAATAGTCTTTAATTTGCATTGCGACTGACATGGGGAGAAGATATATAAATTATTTCATATATACATAGAGATTTATTTACATTCTAGTGTATAGAGCAGTTCTACGAAGAAAGATGTTCTTATGGTTATGAATAAAGATGAAGTTTATATGTGGACTAACGCTGAGAATCTCAGACTTAAAAAATTAATGTTACTTTGGTTTGATATTGTTCGTTTTAAGATTTAAGTAGAGTACTGGGAATTTGGTACAAGTGCGACCAGTGTTAGGTGACATATCAGTCAGTTTATAACGCAAAGCGAGAAACGGAAGTAAGGTTATGTTAACGCTGTTTAAACATGGCACGCTCTGCCTGTTGCAGATGCTGGTTGACTTGTAACAATAGATTTCTTACATCGTTTTACAACTAACAAACGGAAGTGTACACCAGCAACAACAACAATGCGTATATTTGACACAACACAGAGTACCATAGTGGTACTTATTACTGACAAACACAGGTTTCATGTGAAATGCACGTGTATTATACTTTATTTCCTCATCGGACATCTCTGTTCCTACATACAGAATGATTGTAACTGCAAACTATAACGCGTGAAGCGAAAAGATACGTCATATATCATTCACGCGTACAAAAAATGCAAATTACTATGTAATTACAATTGTTTCTTCCCTACAGAGATTTGCGTTAATTTACTAGAGAAATATACAATCAACAAATAAATATGGAATTTACGAATGAAATATTTTGACTAATTTATTTCACCAAACTATCAAGAGAATATTTGGTGAAAAAACTTATCCACATTTTTGACAAGCACAGGGGTGGAATAGGTTGAAATCCCTGCTAGGAAAGTAACAGCTGAGATATCCTGAAGGAACAGCGATTCGGCAGGACAGTTACAAGACGTACGACGTCACACATAGCACCAGGACACACACACACACATACACACAAGCAATGTAGAATAGGAAAGGGAAGCGCAAATACACTAAAGTGGAATCTAGTCTCTCTGCTGGTAAGATTTGTGTCTTGCGATGGCTGATCTTTGAAGAATTTAGTACCGCATCCGCCCGTATGGAGCGCTGATAGCACACTAGTATTACCATCCCTTAACTCACGGTTCGAACGAAGGACGAGAGAGTTTGTGTTAATGTGCAAGAACATGGTGGTAAACTAAAGAATGAAAACATTTAGTGGATAAAGAAAAAGAAGATTCTAGAAAATTTAGTTGTAAAATTTAAATTAATATCTGCACAATTCGTGTCGTCAGTAATATAAAGGAAATTTTATATAAATACTAATTTTAATTTCAATTTATTAAATTATTATTATTCGAAATAAATAACTTTAATTCTTTTCTGGGACTGTTTATATTATATAAAATTTAGACAGTAACATTTGTAGTATGTATGTACATTATATACTTAAACCTCTTGCCCCATAAAGTTCAAAAACACCGATTGTGTTATCTAAATGAGCGAGATACAATGCACAGCACTTATTTGCTAAAGGAACCGGCATCTCAAAGCCCCCCACTTAACGTGAGACACTGCACAGGACGCAGGTATAAATCAAACACGTTTCATATGGTACCGGCTTAGATTGTTTAACAGACAAATAAGATACAGTTGCTTGATAATCACGACAAATTTTTTATTACGCAACAATCTACAATGATTAAGCAATATAATATAATTACACAGATTTAAATAAGTCGGCAACGGACAAGTACAGAATTGTTACAACCCGGATATAAAACTAAATTGTCACTACCAAACTTCTAAAAATATATATGTACAGAAATCATATACGTACATAGCATTTTAATCTCTGATTATTATTGCAGAAAAATACAGAGCTATCACGTTTTGTAAGTATTTTACAAGCGTTAAAGTCACACGGTTTAGCGAAGAAACACAATTGGTATTGCAACAAGATGGTGTACGAACCTTGATCATATAAAATATGGTGTCTTTATTGAAATGAGGTGAAACATTGCGAATATTTAATCAGAAATAAACCTACCTTTGTTGGCACCCATCGCTTTGGTTGAAATTGACACTAACACTAACAGGATCATAAACGTACACCACTCAAACACTTTACTGTCACTAAACACAACATAACAAAAATGTTAAAATAAACACGTATTAGGTTTGATTGAACATTGAACTATGATATTTGCACTAAACTACACTTGGAAATGTTATAAAAATATAAATAAATACAACAATAAGACATGCACTGACCTGTCAAACTGTCATTACGCGCGGACACGTAGCCATCTAGCGGCACGAATTGGAAGCTTACTTAATTTTGAATTATTACACTGCGTGCGTATTACAATTCTGGATAATAAATGTAATATTTAAGGATACATAAAGGAGATTTTAATGTGTTGGTTAACGAATGAATAAAAATGATTATTAAGTTTATAACATACATATTTATTTGAGCTTCTCATTGCGATTGAATTACAACGAAATATGAAATAAAGTTTGATTTGGTAAATCATAGAAGAGCTTTTGCTTTTTTTTATTATTGGAGCTATAGCGTATACATTTTTGTATTATTCGGTATAGTAATATTATGAATTACTGATAAATATTAATTTAAAAATTTTCCTTCTGGAAGAATTAGATATTAATTAGAGATATACGTATACGAATGTTTTGTTTTTCATTTCATTTCATCATCATTATGATTTTTTTTTGTCCATTCTTCATTTATATAATAGAATTTTACACAGTGTACTCATTAATAAATACGTAAACGTTGTAATCATGAAATCATGAGAAACCCCAGACTTCTCCTGGCTTTGAATTCTACATTAAATTCTTGTAAACTTTATCAGTATGTGTGTGTGTGTGTGTATGTGTACTATGTAGTGTATGTATTCATTCATCAGCATGTATGTATGTATGTATGTATTGCAGTTAAATGTACTTGTAAGTCTGAATTTTCAACAATGAATTCATCATCGTTATCAAATGTTGCATGTTTGGGATGAAAGTCGCCCAGCTAAACAATGAAATTACTTGAATTACTACACAGGCGCAGAGAGGAATTGAAGAGAGAACATTAACTAGGTATAGTGGTGTGGGAGAAGTGGGAGGAGCTTGACGGATATGACCTTGGACTGCTGAGAATGAAGTTAGGTTAGGAATGAACAAGTGTTTTTTCTCTCTCTCTCTATGTTCTTACGCCTTGCGTATACTTTCTCTCTGTCTCCTTCTCATTGCCTTTTCCTTAAGACTTTCGCACACACTAGCAAATACTGACTTGACTACTTGTTAACTCACTGGGACTCGGCTATCGACTATTAATAGTAAGAATAATAATAAGAGTTACATTACATATGTACACAACCTTGTCATCACACAGTGCACATATATACATACAGATGCAGATGTACATGCACTGTGTGACTCGGCTTATAATCGTATAACAATAGTTTTAAATCACCCCAGAATTTGTATCGAGATTTTTTAAATTATATTTAAATACTTTGTATGTATGTATATTATTATATGTATATCACCTACACGTTATCTAACATTTCTCTTATCAGAACTATAGGTTTTTTGCTGTAGCAAGATATGGTAGCATCACATTGTACAGGTATGTACGGAGTGGTGAATGTGCGTGTTTCGCTATGCGACCGCACACCCGAGCGCCACACGTCTTGTTGTCGAGTGACTAAATTATCAACTAAAAAAACAGGACCTCCTAACTGTAGTCATCATCATTATATATGTATATATACAACAGTAGTAATAATAGTAGTAGTAGTAGTAGTAATAGTAGTATCATTCGCCTTACATCAACAGTAGCATCATCTCAGTGTTATAATAAGTATATCGTTATACTTATTCGTATGTATATATACACAACACGTTATACAACAGTAGTTTAGAGTTACGGTACGCGCATGCGCACACACTCCCTCCCTAACTGTGGCTATTTATATATCACTTGCACTCGCTCGCTGAAGTAATCAAGGGAAACCGAGGGGGATGTATGTACACTTTCAGTTACTGATCATGCGTCTTTACACATATTTGCTCGACAACTGTTTCGCGAGTTCCGTATACTTGAGGAATTTAGAATGAGGACTCTCCTCGTAACCCCCCTGAGCGGGAGGACTCTTGCTGCTGGGCCTGCTGCTGCTCCCAGCTGAACCACTACCCGCAGGCGCACCACTTCCACCGCTCGACGAGCCCTTGGAAGGTGTCGTCGGCGGAGCTCCTGAACCCTCGCCTCTAGACGACTGTTGGACTTTCAACGCCACAGGATCAGGAATCACTCCGTCCTTGACGAAATGCATCTTAGACAGGTGATGCCTGTACGCACCTTTGGAAATGAACGGCGTATCGCAGAATGCACACTTCATGATCGAATCAGACGTCATGACTGCGTCGTTGCACGCCCAACTGAACGCTAAGATGGCACCCGGTGTCGTCCCGGTACTGTTGGACACGGACGAAGCAGCACTAGTACTCGCGGTGCTTACACTAGCTCCGACAGCCGAAGATGAACTCGGTCTGCTGTTGTTGCTATGATGGGTTTCAGTCTTATCGCAAAGTTTCTGCAACGCAGCCAACGGATGACTGCTAGTTCGTCTGCCTGACGTCGTACCACCGTCTGTGGCCGAGTTCATACCGGATAGACTGTCGAACATTGACGACAATGCTCCTAAACTTCCACCGGCTTTCTTTTCAGAGCCGTTGGTACTTCGCGGCGTGCCTGACCGGTCGCTACTTGCAGGACTACAAGTGCTGTTTCGGCATGGACTATTCGGTACACCGGGATCAATTGCCGAAGGTGTTGGCTGCCGAGGACTCATAATCGGACTAGCGGCACCAATACTATTGCTACCGTGCTTCACAACGCTCGTAGCATCTTCATCAGCCAGATCTTCCGCTCGGCTGTCCGTCGACATTCGTGGTGCCATAATTCCACCGTTACTATGATAACTGCTACGTTCATCATCTTCTCCATCATCATACTCTTCCCTCTTGATATTCTCCGGCTCTTGATGATTGCTCTCGTGTACACGTTCTTCATCTATCTCCTTTTTTATTGTGATCTCTGTATCGGGAGATTCCTCGGGAGCTAACTTGTCTGATGACGGCGTGTGCACTCGTTTATCGGGTGTCGTCCTTGGTGTTGATGTTATGTGCGGCGGATCCATCTTTCTATCAGGAGTTAGTGAGTCTACACGACTACTACCCCGTTCTGATACCGAACTTGATTCGCTACCGCTCCGTTCTCGTCTACTAAATGAATGTTGGTTCTGATGATGATAACTCCTCAGGATGTTCATCGTCTGTGGATCTACCAGTGGTTTCGTATAGTCCACGCTCTCGTCAATGCCCAATCGTTTCAGAATGCTAGAACCGATTGGAGCACTGGACGGTGCCCCCGGAACACCGGGGAAGCCTCCTGGATTTTGCCTTGCGCGTGAATCGAAACTTTTCTCTATCAACTTTTCAATTGCATTAAGTACGGATGGCGAGGAGCTATTTCCTTCTGACGTCGCCCCTGAGTCTTTACTGGACGCTGTCGTGAGATCCGTCGCCGAGGAGGGTGACCGATGATGTCTAGCTCCAGGTGACGGACTCTCATCGTGCACACTCTTTCTACCACCGTCATGATTTCCCATATGGCTTGCAATCAACGGATTCTCAGGTGGAATAATATTACTGGACATTAACGCGTTCTTCAAGAAATTCCTTTGGCTACTGCTGATGTTTCCTCCTCCGACGCATTGACGAATATGTTCGACAAATATTGACGTTTCAATTTTGTCGCCACATTTCTCACACGTAATTCTACCGGCACTGGATGGATCTCGTGTTTTGCCGCCTGCGCTCATGAGGCTAGTAGCGTCACCGTTCTTGAAATCGTGCTGTGCGCGTTCTAGTTCGAGTAACTTGCGAACCGGTAGTGACTTTTTTCGTTTCTCTCTGGTTTGTCGCCGGCGACCACCACTCTCCGTGATCGAACGCATAATGTGCTCTTTGTAATGGGAATTCTTCACCATGTGATTGCTGAGTTCTTTCAATGAACTGAAGGCTTGGTCACAGACTTTGCATGTGAGTACAGCACTCACATGGCTACTCGTACCACTTGCACCACCACCGCCAGGGGCGCCACCTCCGCCACTTCCACCGCCGCCTCCACCACCTTTCGCATCGTCCGTGGATTTCCATGAGATTATCTGTTCTTGGGAGATGATATTCGTATAGTGCTGAGTCTGTTGCATGTGGCTAGTCATTTCGGCTAATGACCGGAAACTCTGGCCGCACCACATACATTTCAAGATCTGTCTTGTCTGCTCAGCACCTTTGCCCAACCAAACATCTTGACCACGTACCAATTTTCTCGGCAGAGGCATTGTTTCTTTGATTAGCAAATTCAAGTCAGACTGATTTGACTTGCCGCTGTTGGACGAAGCGGATGAAGAGACGCTCGCGCTTGTCGTTGCGGGCTGTGAGACGGGTGGAAGATGTTGAGGCGGGGGCACATTGGTAGATTGCATCGGTGGTACAGGCACATTCACGCCACAATGTTTCGCTTCTTTCATATGCGTCGTCATAGCTGCTAAGCTGGGGAAACTCTGCTTGCACCAGACGCATTTCAGAACATCTTTCGCTTGTTCGGCGCCTTTGTTTAACCAATGCGATTGCCACGCACTGTGACGGCTGCTCGCGGAATTAGAAGCAGCACCACTGTTGGCCATCGAACGGAACAGATCTTCGCCACCAAGTTTGCTCAACTCGCTCATCTTTTCAAGAGCTTTGGTTGCGTCACTGGGCGTTGGCGTGCCTTGTTTCATTTTACCGTTCCACATGGCACTTGCATCAGGAGCGGCGTGGTTCGCGGACATGTGGTTGGGTTTGGGGGAGAGTGTGCTGGCTGCAGCCACAGCCGCCGCGAAGTACGGTAAATGTGAGGCGGCCACCGGCGACGGCCATTGAGGTAACGCGGGAGGTTTGTATTCGGACGACCTCGTCTTACGCGCGGGAGGTTGTGAAACGGGTTCTTCGGCGCCACGTTTTCTGCTGCTCACTGATAGATCCAGTGGGCTGTTTAATGCGGATTCAGTCGGGGGTGTGGGTGTTAACGGTTTACTCAAGTTCATCACATCACCATCGATTTCCGCGGGTTCGGAAATCTTGTTCGCGGATTTTTTCGTACTAAAGTCCAATATCGCGGGATCAGCACTGATCGGTGACTGAAGGGGAATTGACGTGGGTGATGGCGGTGGCCGAATGCCCGGAAGGGGGATTCCGGGTGGTGATGACGATGACGTGACCAGAGGAGACACCGGACCGCGGGTGAATGCCGGAAGCGGTGATGTCATCATCAGTCGATGTGAATGTTGGGCAGCTGCAGCGGCCGCCCCAAGGTATGCAGCCATTGCGGCCGAGTTTGGTGGTAATAGTGCGGCTGCCGCCGCCGGTGGCAGTGTGGCAGGCAGTGCCACCCCCACAGGGCTGAGGGCAGCACTGGGCAGTGCCATGCCACGCATCATACCGCCGCGGTCAGAGTACATGGACTCACCGGATGGACACCGCGGTGGAACTGAAGATTCGGTGGATTCTCGTGACTGGCAACGCGGACTACTGAATTCTCTGTAAAGAAAAAGCAAAATTAATAAACTACTTAAAGCGAAAGCACCGCAGTTCGATATTTATTCACACACGCACAACACTTATGGTAATCTAAACGCTTGCCACGAAAATAGTTTTATCCAATCTTATTGGGAATCTGTGTAAAAATGAAACTGATAACACGAACAAATAAACTACTTTGCTTTTATGCACATGTACGGTTCGATAGCTGATCAAATCACTTGACTTACGTGCCGGTTCGCTATCAGCGCATCTAATCCTAGCAGTTAGTAAATGAAAGTAAAACCGTTGCTGTGTGTGTGTGTGTGCGTGTAAAGTTGAAACGCATGTTCGCGGCACGGTGTAACATGCACTGACTGACTGTGGCACACAGAGAGTATCACGCGGGAACTATGCCGGTCGCTATAAGCACAGTCGTCACAGTGTTTGCGCGATGGCGGCGGCTCAGGGGTTCTGAGTAAAAGTGTTTGTTCTGTACTGATTTACGATAATAGCGGCCCGTCACAGCTAAATATTGCCTTCTCCGGCTGTCAACAAGAGTCGAGCGGCACCGCACCACATAAGCTTAGTGGATAACAACACCATAAACGTACCGAAACACACACTCGCACACACGCACACACATGAGCAAATATCAATGCTACTTGAGCAAACATCGCTTACCTCTCAGACAGGTGATTCGGCACAACCGGCTGTTCAGTGGCGTCCGGTGAGGCAGGACTAGAGGGAGTCACATCATGTTCGATGGCTGCCGGCGTCCCGATGCTACGCACCGGTGTGTGTCGTTGCTCCTCGTCCTGGACGGGTGTCGGAGATGCCGCCGAACTGGGACTCATCGATCCCGAGATGTCATCGCCTTCCAGTTTGTCAGAGTTCTCTGGAGAACCGTCCTCGCCTCCCTCGCCACCTTCCCCTGTAACAGAATAAACAAAAACGGGCAAAGTTAGTCATATATCCAACAGCAGCAACAGCCGCACAACTGGTTAGGACGCGCAGTTTTCATTTCCTGCGACGCCGGTTGACGAGGCAGGCCAAACCTTGTAATTAGTAAAGCCCAAGGGGTTAATTTTAATTAGAAACCGACATTATCTGATTCCAGTCTACACCTTTGCCAAACCTTGTCAACTTACAACAACAACAGCAGAAGCAGCAACAGCAGGCATCGTTCTGATAACAAGGAGAGACGAACATTGCACAGCTTAAAAACACTAAATAATAATTACTCTTCATTTAGAAATGGAACGGCAAATGGCCAGCAACACCAAGCGCAGTTTGCATAAAGCGTTTATATATTTTCATTTCTAATTACGTGGAAGGGTGATGGTATAAAAAAAGCGAAATGTTTCTGTGTCTTTTCTTAACAACTTCAAGCGTGTGTGTTAGTTCTAATACGCTTGGAGTGAAATCAAAGTTGGCAGTGTTAACGAAAGACTGATGAGAACGGTAACCACGGAGGAGATTCGGTATAAAAGAATAAAGAGCACACCGCGCGAAAGTGCCAGGGAGACAACGTAGTTAATTAATGGTCTTGTGAATCGTCCGCGGCGCGGACAGAGTGCTCTAGTCTCTAGTGTTCGCACTTTGAACTTTCCACATATTGTACATCTTAGTTTACAAGAATTAAATATAAGTCAAACAGTTGGAGATATCTGGAAATAATCTACAATGTTATGAATTTAATACAAAAAATTAAAATAGATTTTCAAAACACATACCACACGATTTTCTTATACATATTTGTTATATTTTGATGCAGAACAGGAATATATAGAAAAAGTAGGAAAAACTATACAAGATTTTCTCAAAACGATACTAGAGTTTCCATCTAGGAACATTTGTTTAAACTACATTTAATCCTACCCTTGATTAAGACTTAACAAGATTTTCATTAGCAGTGCTTTGCCTGCACTAGCTCGAAGTAAAATCATATTAAATATTAATTATTTATATAAGAATGTAAAATGAACGCCATACTTTCGATATTAGAATATATTGCGTGTAAATCATACACTTTTGACAATTACTAATGACAAAATGGCGTCTGTTTTGAAGGCGGGCGCGTATGTAAGGCAGGTGTCGTAATGGGTAATTTATCGTTGGTATGTCCGACAAAATCAGTCATTCCCACATCAGATGACACATCACTTGAAGTTCACCTTGAACTATCACGTTCACCAGTTCAACCACTGACTGTACACACATACATACACCGGGTAATTTTATTATTGACAAATCGAACAGTTTATCAATCATACCCTGCTATAAACATACAATTATACTACCGACTGTCTCTCTCTCTCGGAGTGTCATAACTCATCGTTATGTTACACATTAACAATATTGACAAACGATCGTTTTGTTAACATTCTAGAACAATTACAGGATAATTTACAGAACTGTTGTACTTGTAACTAAACTGTTCTAAATATTAATTCGTCAAGTTTTTCATACACTTGATAATAAATGCAAGATAGATCATATTCATTTATCTGCAAATGTGAAATATTTCTAAGAATGGACAACACTGTCTTCATTCTAAACTTTGTGTCGTCTCCTAGTTGATGTAAAATTCAGTTCCCGTGGAACAATGACAATGATGACAGGCAAGGTTTTGATTATGAACCTCATTGGCGGCGCTTGTCAATCAAAATCGCGAACTTCATTAAGAAACTTTTCCTGCACGAACAAGACAAGCACAGAGAGGGGACAAGAGAGAGAGAGAGAGAGAGATAAAAACAAGCATCGCGGGGCCAGTGACAGAGACAACAGACACAAGTACAATACGTGGCTTTGTCTGATGTTGCAGCAACGTTGGTAGAAGAAGCATTTCTGATCGAAATGCAAGATAAATTAGAATAAATAGTTTTCGAGAATCGAAACGCCCTCCCAAGAACAAGAAGCGAAGAACTTATCAGAACGAAACGAACTTTGATTGTAATATTTTGAATTCTGAACGTCGACCACGACGACAACGTCATCGTATTCGGTACTTCGTTGAGATTCTATTTTATGATAGACGCAGCAGCAGCAGCAGATTGTAAATGCGTAATATTCTAAAGTCAGTTCTACACAAACACCGAGCGCACAATAGCGAAAAAGAACAAATATATTGTCTTAATAAATCATGGGGTAGAAATTTGTATGTTTCGAAATTAAATATTAGAAATCTCGAAAATTACAATACTGTGCTCTTCATAATATAGTGTTATTATTTGATATTGGTATGGAATCTAGTATTAGTTTCTGTTAGGAGTATAATCTGTAGGTACAGAGAGGACTGCAGACCTTCAGGTATATTGTCAGGTCTGTATCCGATGCACGCACCGATACTGACAAGATTGACTGTATACCGAGTGCGCGCGTGTTAGTAGCCGTCTAGATGCTCCAACCTTGCAAAAAGGAAATAAAACAATACACAACAGATAACAATAACCGTACTCTCTCATTCTCATACACACACACACACACACACACACACACATATATAGAGAGAAGAGAGTACTGGACGTACAACTGACTGAACTGAACGATGATACGCCAGCGGGGGGGTGGAGTGGGAGGTAATGCTGTGTTGTAGCGTGTGCAAAACACACCGATTCGATAAAATCCCGTCGGAAAGGCGGAGTAACGCATCCAGCTGACCAATGATTTTAGTCCGCTTAGTTCCAGCATGTAGATACAGCAGCTTTACTGAAACTAATTACTCTGATTTATGTAGCCATTGTTCATTGTTGCGCGCTGTGTTCTCTTGCGAACCAAGCCAAGCCATGCAGAGGCAGAGGCAGAGAGTGTGTTGTCCTGTGTTTGTACAGGACACACACGACAGAACGGTGCTGATGTGCACGTGTGCACCGCCCTCTAGACTCCGGTGGACCACCGCCGGAGTATCAGCGACAGCGGCCGGAAGCATGACGGGCACACCGGTGACATTGCGCGCACAAGAAGACGATCCGATACGAAGCGAGTCACAGGTTGGAACCGGTCCATTGCGAAAACCACGCCTACCCAACCGGACACACATACACATGTATGTATGTAAACAGGGGGTATTGTCATCTCGTCAACCAGTTACAGAAGTACACATACATACATACATACATACATACACTTAGGTTTAACCATTTAAAACGGAGAGATTTAGAAATGGCGTTGAACGAAATGGACGCTGGTATGATGAATTGTATTAGAGCTTATAAAATATGATTAAGGAATAAATGAACTAATAAATACAGTATTAGAGAGTACTGCTTTAATACAGAGCAAATAAAGAAAAGAATTTGCAGATTCTTGTCAAAATACTAAACTTTCAGCAAAAGCCGTTCCTGTTGGTGGTATCGCGTGACGATATTACGAGCGTGTGTACGTGCACCCACGCCTCGGAGTAGCGCGTGCTTCGTCAGCACCACAAGGAGTAGAGGAGAGACCTCACTCTCCCTCTCCTCCTCATCTCCTACATGTGTAGTGTACAGTTGCGAAGCCACTACTACTGCCGCGGCTCAGTGTTTACGACCCAGAGGAAAAAAACCTCCACGGAGATGTTATCAACAAATTGTTCATGTTAAGGGGCAGTTTACACGTGGTCACATCTGTACTACTTACATACGGCACGGGTGCACGAAGCACACGAGCGTAGAATGTGTAAAATTAGTGGCAGGGACTCTAACGTCAAATAGCCAAGGTAATTATTACATAATAAAAGTTTGTCTCATGAAATGTGAAACATATACTACATATGTTTATTATTTACTACTGGTTTCCTCAGTACTGTTACCAATTCAGCATGATGTAACTTATTCTAAAAGATCATGTCAAGAATCTGATAATTTTAAACTCTGACTGAATACAAATATCGTTCATGTTCTTCATACATAAATGAGTTAAAGAATCCAAAGTGAATTGTCAGTAAGACAAAGTATTACTAGTAAATGAATACATAAAGATTTGAACCGAATTCCTCGCGCCGGTAATGAGTGAACGAGCGCGCGGGACTGGTTAGAAGTCGCAACGCGTAATCTGCAATCGTCGGTTAGTTGGAAGCGTGGCCGTGTAGCGCTGTAGTAGCTATACACTCACCGTTAATCTAATAAATTGGTGCGATCAGATCGCGAACATGATTTTTGAGTGGACGTGAACATTAATTAACAACAATCAGATATCTACAACGTCGACGACGGCGAGGAGCAGCAGCAGCACTAAAAGTAGTAGAAGAGCAACCATCTCTAACGAGATGGCGGCGTTGCTTCCATCTAAGCCAGGGATCAGATCAACCTATGTGGTGTTGTTTGCTGTTTTCTTGGAATTAATTGCAACAGATCTGCTTAGTGAGCATGTGAAACAGAAGAAGACGGTCGTTCGGCAGCTACTGTGAGGGCGGACGGGGGCGCGGGGGGGGTGTTAAGAGGGTGCAATATGCACGAACACCACTCTGTGTAAACGGCCCGTGAAGCGAACACCGTAGGAACGGGGAGGGAGGCGTGGGTTAGAGTAGCGAGACGGTGGAACAGAAATATGCGTTCTGCTGAAAGACAATAGTCTATAAATCAGGGGGTCGCGGGGGGCGGGCGGGGGGTGTAGAATATGAGATCTACGTAATAACACCAGAGCCCATAAACGTTCCATGCAAAGCGCGATACCGGCAATGGCGTACTCGAGAACAGAGTCGGACTAGCACAAAAATCAGTCTAACCTTTTTACACTAAACATTTGATATAAGTAAATAATAAATATATACTTGTATTATTAATTTATGATTATCAAATCGTAATTTAATTTTATTTAAATATTATACATGGTCGCCTTTTTTTCTAATGGTAATTAAACTTTTAGTTTAAGAAAGACCAAGTTAAAGACAAAAATATGAACGACCAGAATTTCTTATTCCAATTAACTTTTGTTGCTTTTAACGAGCTCAATTTTCTCTCGGTAAAAGAACGGGCAGAGAGAGTGTGTGCTAGTCCGTGCCTGTCGCTGGCTTGGTTGGCTTGGAAATGCAATCTCCCGAATCGGTTCGCCTGGTGCAGTTTCCTCTCTATATACAAACTTATTAGCACCATTATGCCGCGAGCCAATTAACCAAATTGCCTCGACGTCCTTCCTTGCCTTTTGCCGTATTTTCATCCGGATCTACATCTCTATATTCACCGCCAGGGCGGTGGTTGTGTGACCCAACTCAAAAACAAGGGTAACCAGCACCAGCATCATCAGCAGTGTAGTAATGTTAGTTAGGTGTGTGTGCGTGTACTCATATATACATTGGTCACGTGGACACACTGTGTGACAGGTGTGAGGCGTGTGCGAGACTTTATCACAGTGCGGTAGACTTGGACTTCATCGGCCACGAGGCGTGATTGGCGCGCGATGACCCATCCGCATACTAATTATCAATTACCAACCAACCGCCTTCAGAAACACACGATTCGACTAGCTCAGCAATACGTAGAATCACAGACAGATAGAATAGTTAGAGCTACTCGTACCACTAGCTCTAGTTCTAACAAGATTCTAGCAAAGAAACTCTTGGAAATTCTATTCATTTCTGTAGACATGATTGCTTAAGGAAGCACAGTATATCTACTGTGAATTATACGCCAGCAGACACTAGCGAAGTTTAGTGTAGACTGTAGTTCATCGCGTATACTTATTCTCGTCACAATTCCAAGCACGGCCTGTATGAAACGATGGTCGTGATGATGGTGCCTCACACTGTCCATCTGTTGACCATGGGGCGAGTGACGATGCGACAACATAATAACGGTAGCGTATACAACAGCAGCAGCATAGCGAAGAACTAACGGACAAATGGACGGACGATGCGCAGTCATAAAACGCAATATGCGACGAGAGTGTTAATAATGGGCATCGCAGAATTACTTGCCGGACGCTGAAATACCGCGCACGTCACATAACCTGCGGCGTTATTGGACGCGCGGGCACGCCGCACCAGTCGACGATGCGATAATGGAAACGGTGCTGTACACAACAGCGGAGCAGCAGTATCAGTATGCTGCATACATATACCTACACAGAGAGAGAGAGTGAGAGACGATCATCTCTGCTGCTATTCTATTTGCAGAGTTAAGCGGAACCCGTGTCCAGGGATGAGCAACGCTGTCAATTGTTAGTCTGGCTTTTTTTGTAGGTTTGTAATTAACAGAGCGAGAAACTAGCCAACCCCGCACACTGTGCACGAAGGTGGCATACCAATGGAAATTACCTTTTGGCTTTGTTTGTTCTTTATTCATTCGTACTGAAATCTAATCGAGTACATTCCAATAACCAGTATTTGTATAGATACAAATATTGTCTACAGTAGCTTTGTCTACGTTACTAGTACATTTTCTAATATTACAATTTTATAATCTGTTTTTACTAGTACATATTCTAATATTGCCATTTTATAATCAGAAGCTAGACTATTCAGAATAGATCACACTGTGCGGTTGAATCGTTGACGGCAGCTCAGTCGGCGGTTAGTTCTATAGAAGAACACGGCAGAGCGGTCGCTGTATGTGTGTGTGTGTGTGTGTGTAGTCAGGTAAATTATAACACTTTATCACCATCAAGTCAGTGCCGCGCGCTAGAAGAAACTATAAACGTGTAGGTAATATAAACGGCTTGCACGTTCACCATTACACACTCGGCGCAGTGATATCAGATCAACCGTACACCATCATTCCTACACCATACATGACATGCTGATGGCGCTCCATACAGAGATTAGCCGCACTCCACAATATCCTTAAACTATACACCGCACCACCCCTCTCCCGTACCCTTGCTACTTGTATAACCAGCACGAACACGCGCAATGTTCAATTTAAACTGAACGTGATCCGAACAGATCCGTGATCTGCACAGGGGGATGATATTAACTGTATACCTTAGAGAAGAGGGTAGTATTAATATGTTAACACAATTATATATACACCTTGGAACTGTAATATAAAGGAGAAAAATAACACAAGCAACCAAGGGATAGCCCTTCATTAACGAAAGCCGCTGTTTCTGTCAGCAAGTCAAGATTGTAAAATCGATGTGCAGCATCTGTTGACAGCTGTCATTTCTTCCATATAAAGTTTGTATTCCACATGGAAGAGTCATTCTACTAAGTCTTACACGTGGATTCACTACTGAGAGAGAAAATCTCATTGCCCATAATTGATCTAATTACGGCTGAATGAACATATAATTAACGTGGACACTAATGTTGATTTATCGTCTGTAATACCCTGTGTGTAGTACGAGAATTTTCCGTCATGCTTGTAGAAATCGGTGCAAGGTAAATGTAGTGGCGGATATACGTTCGTCTGTGTGAGATGCCGTGGGCAAGTGCCGATGCTGCCAAGTTATTTCAGCATGTTAGCATGCACGTCGCGACGCCTTGATTATTGCCGACGCTGAGGCAAGTCCATAGGGAACTGTACACCACTGCGGACAGACGGATCGACGGTTTGGTCGAAGGTGAGAGAAATCTTATTTTCCACTGCGGCAAATGTTGGGACGATTCGCACTAATCGAACCTGAGGGTGAATCTTTGGTCTAATGAAGTTTCGGTCATCGACTACTCTCCAACTCCACACGCCGGCCAGCCGGATATTAACTGGTGAACTCGCGACCTCCTCGTCAGTGGCAAATGCTACACAACACAACACACCACACCACTCCCCCAGGATGCGGGCGTGAGAACAATAACAAACAACGCAGCACCTGCACTACGTTCCAACCTAACATCTCATCCGGCACAGCCGAGACGAACTGATCATCAAGACCACACACAACACCATTATTTAGCACCACACATCACCGCGCTGTCGAGATGTGAGAGCGCAGTGAGTGACGTTGACAGATTGGCTCTGTCACAAATAATATTTCTTATATCCATTGGATTCGACGGAAAAGATAAGTTATCGGAAAAACTACGATTTTATGAAACACAGATCCTGCGCAAAATTGCCAAGCCGACCCTGCAATGGAGAGAGAAGGATAAGAAGACATGACATGTCTTTGGTGGCTGATGACGATCATGATGATGTTGATGAAGATGAACAAAGCAACGCCACAGTGCGCGGAGACGTTGGCTGGCTCGGTTAGATAGACATTGTGACGGGTAACTCATTGTGTGCGCGGCTCCTCGCCTCTGACTGACAGCTGAATCGCTTGTTTCAGCGACTCAGGTGAGCCGTGTACCTACATTCATGCACCGGACGTGCCCTACTCCAAGCTGCATGATCCACCCCATTCGCTGGCCGTCAACTCACACACACACGGACGATGAACAAGACAAGCAATTACGGTGCACACAGTGTTGTACCTACAATGTCCGTCTGTCATCAGCTCCATATATGCTTGACAATGACAGACGAGATTAATAATTTAGTGTCCCGTCCCTGTCACCGTGCTAACCGAGTTTAGCTAACAGTTGCCCATTATCTGCCAGTAAATATTGTTAATTCACCTACCGTATAATGAGGCTGTTATTAGTTTAGAACGTAACATAATTGTAGTATTAGAATCTACATCTTAACGCAGATCAATTTGGAAAGTGTGTCCACATTTGGGATATTTATATTACAGTATTAATTCCTTTTTGAGATGCTGCAAATTACAACTACAAAGAATAATAACAACAGGTTATCTATATCTTATCTCATTAGTTCCCATAAAATGATTGACACCATCTCTCATCCAAGAATATAAAGTCGATGATTTTATTTGAAAGGCAGAAAAAGAGTTGATGAGAATGACTGGACGATATCAACTCTCGTTCGAACATACAAAACTGTCTGATGAGTTAGTGACTGGCAGGTACGTACGTAAGTGTGTGAACACTGTACATTCCTATCTCTGTTCCACCAGCGTTGCACTAAATCTTCCCCTCTCGTTCTGCAGGGAGTAAAGTTAACTTTGTTAGAGCAAGACTGATGGCTGAAGCTCCCGCCGATCAATGCTATTCAAGTGATGTCACGATTTACCACAATAATTACTGTGAGATTGATGTGTACGTGAATGAGAAGGGAACACACCTAGGGACGATGGCCACCCCACGTTGGAGAGGGTGTCCAAGTAAACGAACAGGGTGTGTAGGTATTTACGTAGGGCCTGGTCGAGTGATGACCAGTTGTTGATTTAGGACCTGTGATAAACATTGGTGGTAAATAAGAGAAAAAGTGTTTGATTTGAAAAATAAAGATGTACCTCTGCACTTATTTCATCTGACAAAGAGCATTGTTCCTAACGGTTATCTTCATTGTTATCACAACGTAATGCGTTATAAAACTAATTATAAATTAAATCAACACACTTAAATAATAATCTGTGCTTCCTAGTTTTATTTAAATATTGACACTGCGGTTTGTTAAACAGACACACACGAATGACACTAATTCATAACTCGCATTGCTATTGTCGGTGCTGCAATCTTTCGGCGCGCGAACAGACAAGATAAATCACTAGACAAAAAGGTAATGAACAACACTGGACAAACAGTTATATTTATTGACCGTAAATGTTGGCAATAAAATCGTTGTATATTTTCACATTGTTATGCCTGAACGCCGGCGCTGGCGTGGTGGTGCTGTCGTTATTGTTGTTGGGTTCAGAGTGGTGTCACGGGGCATCTCCTCAATGGGACCGCGCGCGCCTCACGACACACGGGTCAGAATTTCATGTGGCCATAAAGGCCGATGTTACTACCGTTCACAGTGTCGGCTTTACGAGCAAACACCAACGATGGTAATGGTTAGTAGTGATGGTAGAGAGGCAGGTAGCAAACATACGCACCTCGTTTCACAACTATAATACTCTTGTACCACGCTCTCTCTATGTGAGATGCACCACGCTGGTGGTCCGCCACTTCACAACAAGAAACACTGCCTCGTGTGTTGGACTTTACTAGATGCAATCTGTCATCGAGACCGTCTACAGAGAAGCTGTATGTAACAGGTCTTTTCACTTACATCCGTGTAGTGGTTTATGTGTTGAACAAACACAGACATTTGAACGTTACAGAAGTAGACTTGAACATAATATGGTCGTAGTTTAACAGCTAAAGAAATTCGATATGAAAATACAGTGGGGATTCAATACAAACAGAATGATGGAGAGTTGAGTTGTGAATAAGTGGTCATCATTGCGCATTTGTTGAGTTGCTCCATATTTCCCCTGTCTGCTCGCCTTTACCCAACCACCAGTCTCTCTCTCTTGTAAATCCTTAGGGGATGCGAGGGGTGATGTCGACTGAGTGAGCGGTCTCGTCTGCGTAATTTGCACAGGGGACCAAAACAAATGAAAACAATAACTAACTTCATCTGTTCGTCTAAACATTTGACATTTCCAACACAATCATACAGATCATCATTACACAGGACCCTGTTAATTAATCATGTTTAAACTTGAATACAACATTACTTACGGCATACTACTCTATGTTCAATTGTTAATTCCAGCCAATGGCAAAGGAAGAGACGACTTAATCGAAAGAAGAGCGTACGCGATTTAGTACGCTGTCGATGATGTTGTATTTGCATTCTCGGTTGCGAATAATTACGCCACAATGAATACTGTATGTATATGTTTGTCATTCCAGAGGGACGTACGGCATTCCTGCTTTGCCTGTCGCCACTCGCCCGGCCGTATAAGGCACAGCGGGCCTTATTGTTTTTAGCACTGCACGTGTGCTGTCCTCTTGTTTGACCCTGTGCGCGCGCACATGCGCTCTGCTACAATTTACCAAAGGAAAAGAAGTTCACTAAAGGATTGCATATGTATCGCGACGGATTTTTTTTCCGGCGAACGATACTGAATAACAATTATGCGCTTCTTGTGTCCACTGGTACATGGAGTAGCGGGGGGTCGTGACCTTTCCTTCTCTCTCTCTTGCTCTCTTTCTGGCTCGTTTTACAACATACAAGCGTGCTGTGTTGCGATGGAATCGGATAAAAATCCACGGCAATGTCGTTCACGGCTGTTTGCGACCATTGTATGCGAAGTGCGGAATGAAAGAGTTATGTGCGCGCGCACATGTGTACGAATTCTCGATGCACCTTCAACCGCCGTTGTTCGGATTCCCAGGTATTTAAATATGCAATCATTAAACGTACACTTAACGCTGTGCCCGTCTGATTAAGATGTACAAATAGCATAGTTAGCGGTCGTTAAGCGCTAGCGGAACAATTTTAAATTAAATCACGCAGGTGTTTCCCTGTGTCAGCTGTTACCTGTACGCAGTTGCATTGCGTACAGGTAACTCGTAGTGTAACTGTTGTACAATGAATATTTACTTATACAGTTGTGTACAACACTAGAAACTATTAAAACCAGACCAAAAATACTAGAAAAATCTTGTAATATTATTACGTAACGAAAAAAACACTTTGTCAGAAGTGGGATTCGAACCCACGCCCTCAGAGAGGACCAGAATGCTCGTCCCATTTCAATGGGCAAGGTAATCCTTGAGTCTGGCGCCTTAGACCGCTCGGCCATCCTGACATACACACATACATACATACTTATGTTATCAGTAGCTAATAAGTGTAATATTCAATTCATTACTCTAAAATACTAACGCACTTCTACGACATTCTAAATATTACTACTCGTAATTGAACATATACAAGATAATTATGATACATTTAATTACATACGATAAGACATAATTACATTAAGCGTAATTAAAAATACCAAAAGACTTGTGCAATATCAATTATCGTCGTTTAATTGTTAATAAGATATGAGTAATTTTCATCAATGTCACAATATCTTCTAATGTACTTTCAAATTTGATAAATAAACGTATATAAAACTATGTATGTATATATGTACACACACATATATATATATATATATATGTGTGTGTGTGTGTGTGTGTATGTGTGATTTACGATCATGTCTCTAAACAATGACCACTAGATGTGGACAAATAAAGAAGGCGTAACATTTATCAATTTATGACAACATACAAACACATACATGTATATACTTGCCTACACATAAACCATAGCATAGCATGTATGTATGTATGTATATATGGAGAGCGAGTATACCTTAAGACTAATGGATTTATTAATCACATAATTGCTACTTTGGATGGGCCCCATCAATAAAAATGTCCACCAACAATACTTTATACGTAATAAATCCCGAAAAATTATTGGCTCATCACTGGCTGGCGGGGATCAATGACCGATACTTATGGTAAAGTTGATGGACAGACAACACGCCATGCCTTACACTTTATATTAACGTAAACGTAACGTCAAATTATTGAATTCTAACCACACTCATAGTGTATCATCATTTACCATTGGAATAACAAGGAAATCTTTGTGGAAAATGAACTAAATTATGAAGAACTTGCAGAACTTTGAAGAAAACCTGCAGAATTTGGTTTTTTATGCATCTACTATATCAACAACAGTTTAACATTTACATCTGAAGGTTTTTCCATAATTCAAGTGACCCTAACAGTGCTTACATCCACAAGTTAGCGTGGAATATCTTGCAGTCATTTAAATCAAATGTCTAACATTGAAAAATCACCACATGTCTGTTAGGTATTAAATCGCACACAGGCTTGCGAGGTGGCAGCACTGTGGCTATCAGATATTGAAGTGCCTAGGGACTTAGCGGTGTAATGCAATCGACTATTACCGAATTCAATTCAACCAGTTCTACTCTCCGGTATATGTTAACATTGGTGATTCATTTTTCATGCTTGTCAAAGAGCAAAAGCTTCGTTCCTGGATGAAATACTGTGGACAGTTGAAATTAACAGTTTGTTTTTTGTACAATATTGCATATTAGTGTACATTTATACAAGATCAGTGACGTCACCATCAGTTCACAGAGTTCATGATGGCAGGACGAGAGTTCTTCGTTCGTTCGCTTCATTTCACCCGTATGTGTGTGTGTGTGTGTGTTTTATTTTTACGCGTTTGATAAAATACTACCTCGTGTAGTGCAGATAGCGAGCTAGACTCGGGACATCATCGTAAACTTGTCGAGTTCGCGGGTGAGGAATCCGACTCGCGTTCCGATTTACTCACAAACACACACATGCATACATACAGTGTAGACAGACATCTGAACATATATCACACACACACACACACACACACAGATACAACCACGCAACAACACATCAAAAGTAGCTTTAGATTTCGCGAATTTCACTGAAAAAAAACTCTTACATTTAAATTAACAGTCTTCAATTTATAGGTGTGGAGATTTATAATAAATAAATATCAGAAAGCATTTTACTTCTTTATGATGATTGTCATAAAGATATGTTTTGGTGAAGTAGGTGTTTGGTGCCAGATTTTTAGCAATGTGTGTAGTGTTTTAGAGCTGATACAATTGCGACAGCTGAATCGTCTGTACTGTGTACACCTGTCTTTCATTTCATCAGCAATGGGGCCGCGTGCTGTCGCATATCAGTCTCGTGTGCGCCGCCGCCTCAGAGATTTATGTCAAAAACTGCATTACATCAATGACACTTTACGCAGGAGACGCATTAGTCAAAGCGGCCGGGGAGGCAACGGCGCGCTATATTTGGCCACCCTGTCACCCGACGCTCACTACACTGTGTATCACTACTACTATACAACTACTAACTCCATGGACCTACTACTGCTGCTGCTGCTGTTGTTGTTGTTTTTGGTTGGACCGTGATGCATTGCTTACAACCACTAAATAACAACGGTGACGTGTGTCAATGGAATTTATATCTACGTTGCCCGCTCGCTAAATAAAACACCAAAGAGCTACGCGCTTGCGCAACAGTGCAATTAATAAACCATCCGTCGCCGACATAGCCAAAAAATTATTTCACCTTTTCTATCAACACGTGAACGCGCGCGCGCGCGCGGGTTACATTCGGTTGTGCCAACGTAATTAATCGCAACAGATATTTGTCACACTTATTCCATCGCTGGTTCAAAAGATATTTGATGAACTGTCGTTGCGTCTCTGCCATTCAATATAAAATAGAGGAATAACTAAGACAAATTATGTTAAAAACATTATTTCTCACCAACTGCGTCTTAGGCTGTGTCATGGATGAAAAGGTATTGCTTTACAAGTATGTTACAGGTCAAGTGTTTTTGAAGAACTTTCCTCCACTCACACACACACACCTCTTTGCGGAGGAGGGACATTACACCATCACATAATACGAAGTGTTCTCCGTGTAACCATGTGTGTATGCGCATTCTTGTATGACGCGCAATATGTCCGCGTTGCCTTGTGTCATAAATACATCAACCGCCCATAAATATCATAATCAACGGTAGTTATTCCTTATTCGACATTAACAATTAAATTTATGGAGTTCAGAGGTCGCGTAGCCAATAACGTGTAACGGGTCTCTTACTCATGAGGACAACATTCCAATGTTTTGGACACTCACTTCATCATCCATCTTCCATCATGTAGATGGTGAATTATTGAACACTTTGCACTGAGATTAGCAACATTGTAAGTTACAATATATAAGATTCCTGATGATTGTGATTTCTGTACACAAAATTCTTTATGAAATGTACAAAATATCATTGCGCATATATATATACAAAGTATACACACACATGTATGCAGTTAATAATATAGTGTTACATCGCTAAAGGAAGATGATGTTGAGTGTGCACCGATGCGTAAAAAACCGCGTCGCCGTCCATCATTCGCCGGGCGTCCAGGAAATGAGTCACCGCAACAGTACGGGCACGCACAGACAGATTTATGTTTCTGCAGACACACATTATAGGCATTCATAATTTACACAGAACCCGTATGTAGTACGCATGCGCGCAATTCACATCATTCATCCAATACAGCACAACTATACTACAGTATATACTCTAGTATATCGTATAGTGTAGTATGTGGAGTTGATGGTTCAGGGATGAACGCGTGGGAACCTGTGACTGTAGCAGTCGTTTAGCATAATTTGTCCAACTCCGTCTACTGCTGCTGTTGCACGTAGTGTGTGGACACAAACATCAGGCGGTTGTCGTCACTTAGTCGCCCCGCACGCCGCACCGCTGGACAGGTGACTTAACACTAACCACAATTCCCAGTATACGCAGTGAGAATCGTTTCCCACTGATACAGAAGTACATCATCTTGTAAAATATTTGCAAGTTTCACGTAATGAGAACCGTACCATGCCCCCCATTGAAACAGAAGTATAACATCTAAAATATTTGCAGTATTTATGTATAATAATTGTACTAAAGTATTTGTAATGTTTATGTATAATTGTCGTCGAACGAATTTATTATAATTATTTGATTTTACTTCTCAAGGAAGGGATACAAGGCAAGCTTGATGAAACTTGCATGACTGAAGGAACATTTGACGTATTGTTACAAGTGTATACGATGCAACGAGTACAAGCTGACGGTCGCGACACATCCGTCACGAGACAGTTGTCCAAACACCTGCCAACTGTCCATCTCGCCCTGTGACGCACAAACATATGCATGTACATGTCTACAAACTAGAGCACACATACATGCCATAGAGTTATAGAGGACAACATACGGAAATAATAACACAATACACACACATATAACCAGTGCTGATGCAGACCAGAGACTATTGTTAGAAACATTGTTCAATTAATGATGGCCGAGAGAGTGGCGAATATTTAATCGACGAACGGGACGAGAGACATCGTTTAAATTAATTCAGATCACGTTAACGAACAACGTAAATTGCAGGCAAAGTCCTTCATTGTGTCTGCAAATAGCACGCGCACGCGGACCGCTGTGGTCAGCAGCTGACGTGCGCAGACACGAACAGAGACACGACTCTGTATGTGTGTGTGTGTGTGCAGGAGCATAGCTTACACAAGTAGCAATAGCGCATGGATATGATTTACGTCTTAACCTCCTTTTATATAATGTCAGAACGTCCCGTACCTATATGTATGTATGTACGTTAGACAAAGATGGACATAGCGTCGCACACACACACACACAGATACTCGTCCTGGCGTCGCTCACCTTTACATGAAGCGTCGCTATCTACGACACCGGCGACTACCCTACCACTGGCTATACTAATACAATGATATTATGGCCTACACACACATACACATACAGTAAGTTAGTCAGTCAGAGAACTGTACATTCACACTGCCTGCCTGCCTGGCTGCCCGGCTGTATGTATGGGTGTGTGTGTGTGTGCCCCCAGGGTAGATTTATAGATCTAGGCCCGAGTGACATCACGGGGGCTCCGAACGCGTTTAATTATAATACTTTATTGCCCAATAAATCAGACCCCGACCAGTCCCGCGCCCGACAGCTTTGAAGGATAGCGTTCAATTCTAGAGACCCTGACATATTTTATGACCGAATTATGCATTATTCTCTTTTTCTTTCCTTTCTTTATCTCACCCGGGTCTCCACGGGGGGGGGGCACTGTGTAGCAGAGAAGGGGTTGGGGAGGGTAGTTGATCCCTATGGAACATTTCCAGGGTTTAGCTCTAAGGAGAAATATACATTACATCATAGCAAAGGTTATAACAACGGGCTGGACACCCCTGTGATGGCAGTAAACTGCTGACGTAGCATACAGTGTATTCATCTCTTTATCAAGCAGGACTGAGACATAACTTATACACTGTACAATATATTTCTCCTTGTAGATTCACAATATGCTGTTTCTTCTTTTACAGAAGATCTATAGTGAAATATTACCAGTTTTAAAGTTTATCCAAGTACACTCCAATGAGCATACATCTACATAATTCGGTAAGACAGCAATGTATAAACAGGCGGCAACAATTAACTATGCACTGAGACATCAAGTCCCTGCACACACACACACGCAGGCGAGCGAGCGCGCGCTACAGTGGCATGATCGTTGACGAGCATGAAGAAGCGTCGAGATGAATAATAATGCATTGACACTTGACGTGTATGCGCGCGTGCCCTGTCGTGCCGACGACTCCGCTAAGAGAGAACACGGAGTGTAAGCGAGCAAGCGTGGACGTTGGGCGCGTGCCGCGGTGCACGGGACGACCTCTTGACACGTAGTCATTTGTCGGAGCCGCGGGGTTTCCCGGTCTGACGGTGGCGGCGCTATCATCATTAATACCGACTGAGGTCCCTAGTCGTCCACGCCGTCCGAGACAAAAGATCCACACCTCTATACCCCGCACCCCACCCCCCGGCGGCTAGACCAAGGTGCTTGACGAGCACCCGTCAATCGATTGACAAGTTTAGACGTGACGCATAGCGAACAATAGTATCTGTTTTCTTCGTTGGAAGATTATATTAACGAACAATATTCTTTGTTAATTAGGGTTTAGATTTCTTTATATTTGATAAAAATACCGTGCTAAGATACGTAGCTCTTAATGTTGAACTGGAAACAATTAAATCGAAGATAGCATTGTATATATATTCGTGTATATGTTCACTGTACACACGTGTAGAGAAAAAGCTTGCAGAGAGAGGAAGTAGGTGGACGAACAGACAGACAGACGGACAGGACAGGACAGGACAAGGATAGGATGGAAAAGCGCCACGATAGACATTGATTGTAAAACAGGCGCGAGGAGGCTGAGCGCTCGTCTCCGGGAACTGACAGTTCCGACACGACCCGAGCTTGATGAGTCCAAAGTGTGCTGTCGTGTCCATCCGCCATCGTACATTCGTCCTTTACCTCACACAGTACTCTCTGTTCATTCCCCCCTGCTCCCCACAGCCAACATGCACGCACGCCACTGTACCGAGCGCCGGCCACCACGGACGGACAGATCAATGCTGGAAGCTTAGACGAAGACAGACAGACACTGGCCGACAGAGACGAGAGCTTAACGTCACCTGCACATCAATCCGACGTCGTCATCGTCTTGTCGCGCTCGGCGCAGGAACATGTGCACCCCCACCCTGACCAGACTAGCATCGAGTCTATATGCCAGTAGTTCGAATTCTTACACTTTAGAATCTCATAGTTCTTAATTCTTAAACGAACCAATCCCAAATAGTGAATGGTATATCAAATTCTTCATTAAATTTGTAGAAAGGAAGTATATATTTGTAATAGTCATTAAATCTTGATGATTTACAAAGTTTCTGGGTTGGTTGTCATTGAAGGAATTCGTACTTGTGATACAATGTTTGACCGGTAAAGTGACAAGCACCCCCACCTCCCGCTCCTGCCTCACACTCCCACTCACTCTGTCGTCTGTCAGCCAGGCTCATCGACTGGGGATATTGATGTGATTCCTCGAACGCTCTCCCAATCCATCTCGACGAATGAACGCTAGATTTTAAAACGTCAACGTTAATTAATTAATGATCGAGGTACCTATGACACTCGGCATTAAGCCAATCAGATATGCGTTCGGAAACCTTCACTCAATACGTCCCGATAATCAAGAACGATTTATGAAATTTCGTGCCTCGAGTGTTACATGAAGTATCCGCCCGTGATATTAATGGATTCTGCAGTAACTAGATTGTGGCCGGTCAGACACACACAGGTTTGAAATGAAGGGACATTTGCGATTCCGATACACACAACATTCGTGTTATGTATCTTTCAATATTTTTAGTTTCCAATTAGTGTACAGCGTCTGCTGCTGGTGTGCTTGTTGCGCCCGTTATTGCTGCTGCTGCTGCTATTGCTGTGTAGCTTCATAGTATTAACACAAAGTGCGTTCCAAGCTTGTAAATCCTGACAGAATCTAAACTGTTATCCCGTCAAAGGCAAAATCTCATATAAAATTCGTAGCCGCAACAAATCCGAACGTCCGACCAACCGTTGTGTTCGTATGTTTTCAATAAACGTCCATTATAAAGAACGGGCGAACGGACAAATTGTCAGTTGAGGAGCACGGAGCCACGAGTAACCCAACAGTAGCCAAACACCCGACCTCAGAGTTCACCCAAACCCATCCACCACCAGCACCACTGAATATGCAATGAACTAACTGTTGGCGTTGTATTACATCTGGTCCAGTTCGGATAGACGTCTGTCTCATCCACACACACAGCAGATATACATACATAAACACACACAGTCACTGTCACATGGAAGAGAGGATATTGCGTTTTAAAGATATCCATCTCTCCCTGTTGGACCAAATGAAATCTTAAACTGACGCACCAGCGACATGCGACAGGAGAAGATAAAATTAACTTTACTTCCCAGTAGTGGTAGTGTACTTTCCAATGCGAAACCACAATACCATCATGTCTATCGTCGTCCTGTGCTGGAATCTCCTCTCCTTCTTCTTCTACTTCTTCCATCCACCCGTCCGTCCGTCCTGCTCTACGCTGTTCTACTTGATAATAATGTAGTTTATTGTAAGAACGACAAAGTCATTTTTCTTTAGCCACTCGAGATGTTTCACGTCGCAACAAGTACTGTCACACAACCGTATGTCCATTGCATTCTCTCAACGGTATTTTGTTGCTTGAAAAATTGTGCCATTCCAAATTGCTCTATCGAAAATGTAAAATCTATACAATATGTTATTCAACAATAAACGAAGAACTGCTGTTGTATTACTCATTCTCACGTTTCCTCGTGTTAATCAAACACACAACTAGATTCGTTCGTATTGACAAATTGTCCTGCATTAATTTTCCAGTAACAAGGCACATAAGGGTGATGGTGGAAGTTTGGAATTTGCCTGTGTTAGTTTCTATTGTGTGTGTGTGTCCGTCTCTGGGTTTATCTCTCTACTGTGTTCTCTGTCTGGGTGACTGGGATGCAACTGCTCTCGCTCGTACATCTATCTGTCTGTCTGTGTAGTTGTTAGAGGGAGTCTTTCTGTCGCGACCGCGGGTTGACATGACGAGCCTGCGAGCGACAGATGAAAACTGCCGGGATCTCATCATCACGCGACGCTGTTTCGCGAATGTGCCTCTGTCTGTGTGTGAACGAGCGGACAGACAGACAGACAGACGAATAGAAGGACGGACGGACAACATAGAGAAAGCAGAACAAGAAGAGAATGGCAGAGAAGGAACTTGCTCTCTCTTGCTATGAGTGTATGTATGTATGTGTATGTGTTTGTATGTCCTGTGACCGCCTGTCAAAGCCACGAGTGTCGCTTGACCGACGGAGAGACAGGGGTGATGTGCTTACGGACGTGCCACTAGCCAATCGTTCTCTCTCACTCCCTCTTATTCTGTCTCCTGCCCGTGTACATATTGATCGCAGAACCCCCCGTGTGCTTATTTACACCAATGCACTCTCAACTGAACTTACACACACACACACACACACACACACGGGGAGTGCTAGTAAGGAAATATACCGCCGTGGCCCCAGCATCGACGGAAACATCAAGTCGCGAATAATGACCGAATCAAATGTTATGGGTTCCCGTACAGTAATTCGGCTGTGTTTTTATCTTCATTCGATCGTGTTAGGGCTGCTTATGAAGCCAGACCGCTTAAACAGGCACTGGTTTTATCGACAAGTTCGTTCAACTCTCGCATTGACTCTAATGACTGAAAGAGCCATAGATGGACGTTATTATCCACTGAGCCAATGTACAAACTTTACGGATAATCAATCCAATACTTATTTGAACAACCGTGTTATTAAATCATATATTACCTGGATAAAATGTACTGTAACTGCACACTTCACGTACATGTGCATTTAATGAATATTTCCTAATGTAAACTTTCATTATACATACATAATAAATACATACTGACGTCTATGGTACGGTAGATAAAAAGTGTAGGGTGATGTAAATGCAAGGCACCCTCTCCCCCGCCACGCCCCGGTGAATGGGGTGCAGAAAACGAATTAGCTATAAAACCGGCGATAGCTCTTGATTTATTTCAATACACTCGGCACAAGCAGCTCCTTCTAACTCGAAGCGATAACAACCATCACAGATTCAGACTAATGCATTCGCTGTCGACGAATTCTCCGTGTTAAATTTGATTTCTTTTTTCACAACGACCACACAACACAAAACAACACCAACAGCAGCAGCAGCAGCAGCAGTATTGCAAGCAGCAGCAGAGCACACATGCTAATGAGGAGTATAAAAGTAAAAAGTAATGTTTCTAGGTAGACAGACGGGCCAGCAGGTGTATTGGTGAAGCGTGCGAATGAACAGGAGAGGTATCGTTAAGTTAAACAACGAAACGCTTACAATTAAGATAAAACACTGGACAATAAATAAACACGATTACTTCCACTTAAATGGAATTAGACAAAAGGGCTCAATAATTAAAGGGCGAGAGAGTGAGTGAGAGCGAGTAATCATATATGGTGTGCTTGTTGGTTTGGGATTCACCACTACTCGTATCTGTGTGTATGTATGTATGTATGTATGTTTCAACTGGTATATCGCGTGGTCTAGGATGCTTGTTCCCGTGTTATTCTCCCTCCCATGTGTCCTGTTACGTCACACAAGGAGAATGGCGTCAGATATTTACGAGAATATTTTCTGTAATGGTGCGCGCCACGCTCTCATGTGTACACACATACATGTTAGTGCTTGCTGCATAGATGTAATTAGAATTTCCACTCGTGCTGTTGTTGCCAGTGACGACGACAAAAGACAAAATGACATCGTCTTTTTCCCTGTGTGTGTGTTTCCATAGTTACAAGATTATTTATGTAACGAGGGACGTTATGGCTGGTTTGTTTCGTACATGTCCGCTATTAGAAAACAACGTTAACGTTTATCAACTCTGGTAAGAGTAACTGGTACATTATAAAATTTCATATTACAGAGAGTGGTAGTAGAAAAAATATTAGTTATGAAGAATATACAAGAGAATTTACTTATATGTTAGCAGAGAAAATGTAACAATAATAGTTTCTTGAACATTCCAATTGTAAACGGTAGAGTATGAGAGAGTATTTGGGACTCGGCGTGGTGTCGCATGTCGGTTAGTAGGTTGGCTAGAACCAACAGGTCCATTCCACCACCACCACGGGCGCTGCTAGTACGGTGAACGAGCATTAGGTTTTGCGTTCGAGCGTGCCGCCTGCCTTGATGTAAATAGCAAAGACGGTGCCGGCAGCGACGTGTCGTTTCCGCGGCAAGAGGATCACGAGAAGCTGTCAAATCAAATCCATTGGCAAACAGATCAGGCGTCGTAACCGAAAACTGAGAAGCGGCACCGTTTAACGAGGCACCACGTCGTACCCGCCGCCAATGTTGTACAAGTTTAGCGTTTAAATGTTGGATAACCTGACGCGCCACTACACCGCGATGAGGAACAAGCAGGCGGGCGGTAGAGAATGAGGAGTGGGCGGATGATGGTTTTGAGGGGAACAATTCCCACGTGCGCGCATTACCAGAGGTCGTAAAAAACCCCAGAGTAAGCGCTCTGCTAGTAGACAATATGTATGCCAGTGTAGTCGCCAGATTTCCTTCTAGATGATATCGATGCGCACGTTGCTATTCCAGGCTCTCCCTGAAGACAACGAATGTTCCAGATACCTTGCAGTAATGACGTTCGGCAGAAGGACTATCGATTATAACATGTTGATTTGTACAGTCATCTAAATGATTACAAATGAAGCAGTACCTGAAACTCTTCTATGTGTACGGTACGACTTAATGAAGAGCCGAATGCTCGATGTGTAGTAATGTGTTGGTGGTGCATGTTGCAAGTGTGAAACAAGTGGCTAGGATTGAGTGCACGAAGGAATCTCTCTCCGGGGCCGAGCTATGAATATCAACCACTTTCTTTGTGTTTCGCGGATCGTCGCCTCGGCGCGGAGAAAAATGAGACAGTTGTTGCCGGTGGTAAGCAATGAGTACGAGTGAGACGAGACTAGTGCGGGCACGAGTATAAATAGTGAGATAGATCTGAAAACCTTTAAGTTCAGCCATCACACGGGTTTGCTTTTAGTATCCCGCGCGCTTCTCCACCACCACCACCAGCAGCAGCAGCGGCAACATCCTCTCCTCTTCTCTCTCCCTACTAGTGCCACCTCCTGCGTCTTGTACAAGTCAGGAGCTGCTGTAGGCTTCGCGGATGACAGATTTATGTGGACAGGTTGCAGACATTGCGAACAACACGGGACGGGACCAGACCAGAGTAGCAACAACACTGTATATGTATGTGTGTGTGTGTGTGTGTGTGCATGCAGCATTGGCTTACCCAAGGGCACACTGTAAGACTAACGCCCAACACGCAACAACATGGCTGACTCACCGATAGACTAGTAAATGCGTGTCTGTATGTGAAATGATATTTGAAGGGATGTATTTGCATGATGATGTTAGTATGTAAACTGCTTGTTCCCTACTACAGACACAGAGCGAGAGAATCAAGTGATTGTGTACTTGTTACAGTTGTAATCTTTCGCGGCCGGGCGACTGAATGTCTCTCGCAGATTGTTCGGCTTGTTACGAACCTACATACGTATATGTGTGTGTATCGCGGCGCGTCTAATGTGATACAGTGTCGGCAGCAGGTCGCGGTATGTCTCGCGGACTTACGTACGCGTGGGCGAACGCTAACTTCTTGCCAGGAACAATCATATACACACTGACAGTTGCTTAAACTAACCTCAAAGTGTTTACAAGTCCTAACCGGGTGTTTATTTCATAAAGTTGAATTTTTAAACGATATCCGTTAGTTGTATGGCCTGCACACACGCACATACATTGACACCTCTACACATACATACATATGTACATACAGGGAGAGTGAGTTGAGATTTATTTCCATTGCCACGTGACACTTTTACTGTAAAAGTTGTTATTGATAGCCGCGGGAGAGGGTTGCGCTGTGGAAAGTTGGAAACAATCACGTCCGCACGCTGAGGCGGATTATTACTAGATGGGCGCCGCGTTCTCATACATCTTGCGTCACGTCCGACAGAACCACCACCACCACCGCCGCCATCGTCAGTTAGCCAGTTAGTACACACATACATACATACACGCTAGCTAGCAGCTTGTCTCTATGCCTTCCCCAAGTGTACAAGTGTGTATGTGTGAGTTGTGACAACCGTCATCATAACTCCTGTGCGGACGACTAATAATAAAGACCTCCGGAGCGAGTAAACCCGAGGCGAAGGCACTATTTCTCACACACGCGGGACGACGCTAATGTACCGACATATTTCATGCTTTTTATTGTTTCGCAATGATCAAATTCTACCCGTCCCTGTGTCTCACACAGACACAGAGAGGCAATGAGTGAGGCAGCAGTCTCAGTAAGGACGATGCGTTATTGGCTGTCCCCAAAACTCCCTCCCTCACAATTTTATCCTTACTCATATAGAATATTACATCGTATTGGTTTTTTACTAATATCAGGTTGGAAATCTCTTGTTTTAAATACAGCTAGCTGTACTTTGAAGTTAATACATACAGTATTCGGGATACCAGTAACATATATTATATCTGTCTTTGGCGTGAATACTTGTCTGTCTGTCTGTCTGTCGAGGCGCCATTGCAGACGAAATCACGACGAACTGATGTCTAATTACACGAGTTACAGCGAATCGTAAAACTGAGATGACATGAGTGACGCGCGCGACACGACGCGTCTCGCTTGTGAAACTCCCGTGACAGGTGACTGTTAATTTGGTGACAATGTGTGCTAATTCCAGGCTCAGTTCAGACTCACTCGTACCCCAAGCCCATGCTGGCAGTATGGTAGTGCAATCACTACACTTCTCTCGACTTAGATCACAGCCATCCGCAACATTCTGTGCGCTAGGAAGACTTTGCAAGTAATGCATCGGCACTGCAGAATAACGTAACGTAACTACCTACTTCTTCTTCTCCTTCTTCTTCTTCCCGAGCGCTACTGTTTTCTCTCAATGTGAACAGCACCAGCACAGCGGAGGGTAATAAAAAAACAATGCAAATTTCGTATAATAAAGAAGCGAGTGATAATAAAAATACGAAACAGTTCAAAGTTTCATTTCACACGGAGCTGGCAGAATGCCATTCCCTTTGCGCTTCAACAATAACCAGACGTCGGTGTACAGGACCGGCACACCGTGCATTTCCCATACAATCACCCATTGACTTATCAATAGTGATATGAGAATCTATACAGAATCTAGAATTACCCAATGCTCTATACATTCTTCTGTTCTATATAAGTATATTTTCATAAAGAAACTAGTTCAGAAAACTTTTGTAAAATCTGCTGAACTTTTCAAGGTTTAGCTCAGCAAGCAACTGTCAATTTAATGATAATAATTACTATCCAATGTTACACTGAATTATATACAGAATTATATATATGTAAACTGCGCATAGATGTTAATGATTCAGCTCCATCTAAAGCCGTGCCTGTTCAGGTCACAATAACGCCGGTGCAAAACGGAATTTCACAGCCATCATTCAAAACTTCATTAACGTTATTAGCGAGTAACAGCTAGACACTGTGTATATATTTGGCAACGTTGCAGATGGCTTTTCGTAAACACCGATGATTTACCGGTTCATACATACATACGTATATAATCTCAGCCACATCATACTTACAAACGATTCTTTTAAATATTAGTTTATCCATCTAGATAATTATTAACAATTGTCAAGTTACAACATTTATGAAAAACAACTGTGTTGTTATTATATATTGGAAGATATGTGTAGAATATTTTAGCTAACCCCCTTGCTCTTTCCTCCCCTCACCGTTGCAGGCTCTGTGAAAATTACACGTCCTGGTATGAAATTTAAGGCGCATTCAGGAATAATTTAAAACTGGTATCACTTAGGGGGCCTGTCTCGCAAACAACGTTAATATAAGGAGACATGTCTTCTTTATGAGCGACACATGCAAATGTGAGAGCGAGCGAGCGCCAGTCGGGGCACCAGCCGCCAGAGGAACTGGTGGCGGGTTGGGTGCGGGGGCAGCCGACAAGTTTGGAAACAAACCTGCTGAAGAACATGTAAATAATCGTCTGGCTTTGACATTTGCCTAATAATTCGTTATGTACCGCTATAAAATATTATTTATCACACAAAACTGTCCGTTCAAAAATTTTGTATAAATTTTATTAATAGCATGGGTATCTGCCTGTCTGTAAGTAATGTCGGTTTATTTTTTGAACATTGTAATATTTGTCATGGTGAATATTACTTATGTGGTACAGTGATATTTTTGGGTAATCAGTTGCTAAATATACGTTGCGATTAAAGATATATTTGTTGCAAGATCTTGCGTTGTAACGAACTGCAACTAGTTGTGCAACTTTATGCGTTAGTTTTTCAAAAATCTTCTGCATTTCATCATATGTTAATGTACGTGGACACAAGTTATGCAGAAGATGTTGATATTTAGTTTACGTAAGTGCAGGAGGGTGTGAATTCATTTTCTGGCATGATGTTTGGAGCATATTGACTTCCGAATGCACCCTCGTCCTTCAGTCACAACAATAACCATCCGTTACACTCACAGATGTAGATTTCGATTCACTTATGCCCTTCACATGGCCAAATGATATTTAAATAACCTCAGAGTCAGTTCATATTATATACAATTCTTGCTAAATATATCTTTATAATTATTATTCACGATTAACAAGGCAACTGTCAGAATGACTTTAATCTATGACTGGAAACTCAATACTCTCGATGTTTAATTATCATTTAACGTGTTATTTTTTGTCAAGTCAATGTCTGTCTGTAACTTACAGTGCTGTCTGTCCAGTTGACACGTTTCACAACAATTATTCTTCTGCTCAAGTGTGTGTGTGTGTGTGTAACCGGATCTCAGACAAACATTTGTCTCAGTCCACTGGGCCAAGTGATTGTAGGTGCGATGTGTGGGCGAACTTTAGAGAAAACTACATTTGACAAATTACCAGCCTACTACATACGGACATCTGCCTGTACAACTATCATGTGCACACCTTTATCTAATATAGCACTACCCATAGGCGCGCATACGCAATCCGCATAACTCACTCACTGACTAGTGCTATGTAAACAATATATATACAAATAATTATCATGATTATTTTTATTCTGATACCATTGCTCACGTAACGTATGTATGTATGTATGTATGTTTATTATTAATAATATTATTACCAACCGGTGACATGTGATTCATCAAGTTGATATATTAATTAATTGTGATGATTTGCACATATTTTAATTAGAAGAACTGGCTGGTATTGCGCATGTCTCATATATACTCTGTATATGTGTGTGTGTGTGTGTGTGTACGACTGGTTTCAACTGATCGATTTGTTAACATATTATTGTAACGAGAGAAAGAGAGAGAGAGAGAGAGAAAGAGGGAGAGAAAGAGAGAGAGAGAGAGAGAGAAAGAGGGAGAGAGACAGAGAAAGAAAGAAATAGAGAAAGAGAAAAGAGAGAAGAGAGAAGAGAGAGAAGATGAGAGAGAAAGAGATAGAGAAAGAGAGAGAGAAAGAGAAGGGAAAGAGAGAGAAAGAGAGAGAAAGAGAGAGAGGAGAGAGAGGAGAGAGAGGAGAGAGGAGAGAGGAGAGAAAGGAGAGAAAGTTGAGAGAGAGAGGAGAGACAGAAAGAAAGACAGAGGGAGAGAGAGAAGAGAAAAAGAGAGACAGGAGAGAGAAAGAGTATGTGTGTAGGTAGAAATGTCATGTCCAATTGCGATGTGACTGGTGAATTTTCTAAGTGAATTTATTCTTATTAAAGTTTCTTTGTTCACCAGTGTTGCTCGACTATAATTCATTCATTCACCGGGCGCTAATGAATGCTATATGCATATGCACGATCACTGGTGTATGACCTTGGTGGCGATCGTGTCGCACAGGTACACACACAGGTAATTTGAGCAGCACACACAGGTGCAAGGGGTGCGGTGTAAGATGTCAGTCACTCACCAACCTGGTAGACACCCGTCCGTCCGTCCGTCCGTCCGTCTCTTTGTCTTATCCGACAGTCTACCCTTTGTTTTATTTTCTTGTCTTTTAACTTGTGTTGATCCGTCTAACTATCAATCATTTTTGTCTTTGTATCTAAATTGTCTATACTTTATATTTATCTACATACATGGTTGTGTCATTATTTGTCTATAATATTTATAAATGTGTTACTATTAGCTGGCAACTCCGCTGATGGACGTTAATAAATGCTAAATTGTGCTATCCCGGGTAACTGGGATAAAGCGTGATGTTGCGTACTATTCACTTGTAATTATTATTTGTCATATTATACATGCATGTCTGTTTTAGTATTTATCTGTTCTAATTGTTGTAAAGTTGTCTATAATTATTATTTGTTATGTTATAAGAATCTTGTGTGTTACTCTGTACAACTACTACCACTACTATCGCTGCTTGTATTGTTGTTCGTGTGACTTCCGTTGCCGTCGCTCATCACACACACGGGGGCCCCGGAGTGACAACAGCGAGACAGGTTATTTATATAAGACTCTGGAAAACAAAGTGAGACGGATGGCCGCCAACCAAAACGATGGATGAATACATCCTTACAGTGACTTGTTGTCAAAACGCATAACTTCACAAAAATATCCAGCCGAACTAACGCGACCGCAGCACACTGTCAACTTGCATACACTCTGTCTCTCTCTCCTCTCTCTCTCTCCTTTCTCTTTCTCCTCTCTCGTTTCTCTCTCTTCTGTCTCGCTTCTCTTTCTCTCTCTCTGTCTCTCTTCTCTCTCTCCTCTTTCTCTCCGGTCTCTCTCTCTTCTCTCACTCTTCCTCTCTCTCTCTTCTCTCTCTCTTCTATCACTCTCTCCGCTCTCTCTGTCTCTTCTCTTCCCCTCTCTCTCCTCTCACGCTTCTCTCTCCGTTCTCTCTCTTCTCTCACTCTTTCTCTCCGCTCTCTCTCTCTTCTTCTTCTCTCTTCTCTCTCTCTCTTCTTCTTCTCTCTTCTCTCTCTCTTCTCTTTTTCTCTTCTCTTTCTCTCTTCTTTCTCTCTCCTCTCTCCTCTCTGTCTCTCCTCTCTGTCTCTCCTCTCTGTCTCTCCTCTCTGTCTCTCCTCTCTGTCTCTCTTCTCTCTCTCTCTACCTTTGGCCAGGATTGACATGTTATTCAAGTTGCCTAAATGACACCAACATTGTACCGCGGACATAATGAACACGACGCAACACACACACACACACACACAACCACGTGCGCTCGTCTGAACGTGCAAATTACAGACGCCAACACTCTCTTTCTCTCTCTCTCTCTCTCTCTCTCCGTAAAGGAAATTAGAGGCAACAGTTCTAATAGAGAGAAAATGTAATGACAAGACGTAGTGTAGTCTTAACTAGTAAACTGTAGTGAATCTATTAACTATTACACAAGATGGAATACCACCACCACTACGCAAGGTTTCAAGTGTGCTGTGTGTGTGTGTGTGAAATCATGTTTATATTGAATATAACACTAATGATTTCGTTTAGTAAAATTTACTACTAATAAACCATAAAATTCCGAATAATAAATAAAATATTATCACAGTTATAATGTACGGTTTATAGTGATAATAAATTATCCACCAATGACCTTGACAGGTTGACGTAGGTAATTAAATTATACCAATAAGTGATTTTTAATACATATAACATATAAATATTCAATCCTAATTTAATAAAATCAAAAAATATCACTTGTATCAGGTTTTTTTTATGGGTCTTATAAATTCTTATGGTTAAAAAAAAACTATAAAATGTTAAAAATCAGCTATTTTGTTTAATTTATTGTGTTGTCTCCCTGCTGCCCCGCATGTACCTGCACTACTAATATTACTAATGCTATGCGTTACGTTGAGTAGTGCTATCTGCACGCTATACGTTTGCTACGTGATACTATGTTCTCATAACACATTTTTACAAGCTGATACACAAGTCTGTAGACACACACTGTGTAAATGGATATATAAATACGGTTTAACCTCTGGCTTCCACATCGTAAACTTACGAGTAAATGTCGTTAGACTAGTGTCTACTGATTTATTTACCTACGTGAGTTTATGACATGTATATATACCTGTATGTATTCACACCTATCAAGCCTAGCTACAGGCTTCGATAAGAAAGTATATACGAGAAACTATTGACATTTCACTGATGGAATCAATCTTTGCAAAGAAGAATGAGTATACATTCTGTGTCGCGGGAGTGGTCATGCAAGACCTCATCTTTACTTGTACTCCTGAAGAGGTTATTTTAAGAGGTAAGAGTTATCTTAACAGACAAAGATTACTTTTACACAAATCTGTTTCGTGACACAAAACATATTTTCAATTTTCTTACCAACATTATAGTCAATGTCCTGCAGAGAAAAAAAGGTCTAATTACATTTCTGATTATCACCAATTATATGTCAGATATAAAACAAATTAACAATCCGACCATGAGTGTTATACAAACCCCACGCGCTAATCACAGCGCGATCAACAACTTTTTCTTCATGTGACAACGACGTGGACGAGAGAGTATAAAGAAATAAAAAACTCCTTGCCTGCCTTGTAACGCGTTACCCAATCCGTCAATGTCTCATCTGCCATCTTTGTTTCAAGTGACACACCAAGTGACAGCTTTGTTCGCGTTTCCATCACGGAGAGACGACCAGTTGAATTTTAATTCAGGAATCCCACACATACATACAGGCGCGCGCGCGCGGTTTCAAACCTATATGCGATGGTGTAGGGATTATATACAGTTACGAAAAGGCTATTAGGGTTGTATTTGGTACTTTATCAAGCATTACAATCAGTGGATCTCAAACAGTGCCACTAAATACACTAAATAAATAGTTGCAAAATTAAATCCAGTGATATTCCATTGCAGATAATCATATTTAATATCTTTTAGAAAGGCTTCTGATTTCAGAGTAAATAAACCACTGCTAAAATGGACAAGTTACGTAAACAAAGCTATAAATACATCAACGTTACAGACATACGTACGTCTGTCATTGGATGTCATTTTATACTTTCATTTCCAGTTTAATTACGGTGACAATTTCTTGTAATTCTTGTGTGTGCGCACGTTGATTTGCTTCTTACAACCTCTGAAAGAGTTGGGAAAGTTGCAATACCTTTGATTTGATTTTTAATTACACTTGTGTTACAGTTTACATCAGGCAAAGTGTCAGATGTATCCATCACACTGATTTTGATACGCTTTATGTATATTAACAGTAGTTTGAAGCAACGTCAGCCAGTAAACCGTGTCAATCAACATTAAAGATATATCTGTTGTTAAAAGTTAATTCCATGCTGAATATAATGTATAGAAACTTATATATTTTATAATAAAACAGACTAGCAACTTCCATCCAACATATATAGAAATAGTTTTCATAATAATTGGAAATAAAAAGTTTAAAAAATGTCAAACCTAAAAAGGTTACGGTATGATATATACAGTACGTAATATTGACTGTGACAAATAATAAATAAACCTATACGTACGTACGTAGGTATATGTAGTAAATAACAAACACATACAGCGTTTGATTGACATTTGAGAAGTACATAACATGTTTTTCATTATATTTACGGGACAT
>JAGJTL010000025.1:8332950-8387804 GCA_022063505.1 Calosoma granatense
TATATATATTTACGTTGTGCACGTCATGTCCATTCGCTCCAATCGTGTTATTGTGTGCAGCACGCAAAATAAACAACATCATTCATTGCAGAAAAGTTCATCGAGGAAAATAATTAATAATATTGGGTCGTGTACAGAGTTATTGCACTGTGCTAATTCATATTGAAAATCAAAAGCAATGTTACATTCAATTCCCAGCAAAGTACTTATCAATAACTTGTGCAAAATAGTTAGGTTGAAAAAGATTTCAAAGATCTTATTTATTCAATGAAAAATCTTTATACTATTCGGTAAATCTTTCGTAGATTGAATAACTTTTCCTTTACTGTCTTAACATCCGTCTGTGTGTTCCTCTCTCTCTCTCTGTGTATGTGTGTGTTCGTTTGTTTGTAAGAACTGAGAGAACACCAAGGAGACCGCGTCATACAGATTAAGTCGCGCACAAACCTGATGTCTGCCAACTGACGTTGATGGTCGGACGCGAGGGTTACTCACACACACACACACACACATATACACAGATAGGTGTACAGAGAAGTATGCACCGAACGTAGATGTGGGGCGGTACTGCAGGGGAGATAAGAGAGAACGACGGTATGGCATTTGATCGCGACGAGAACGGCCAGTCTGCAATATCTTCAATAAATTAGTTGATACGAGCATGTTGACCTTCGCGGGACGCAACACAACACACACTGTACAGGTATATGCACCGGGCCGGCCCGCTCATTCAGTGTACAGGGCCGAACTTACAGGTAGATCTTATGAAAGCCTCGAGAATGATCTCTGCTCAGCTAATCATCACTTCTAATCTAAAACTTCTAACACTGGGGTTGATACTTTTACAAAATAAACGTACTACTAATCCTGCATGTAGATTCTAGAAGAAACCGAGAAAACCCACTGTATAACTAATTTTAAGTTAGCTGTCTTTTAAAAATCTCTAAATGCAATAATACCTATGACTCGAATTGATAATGATGCTAAATAAACGTACTGCTAAGCCAGTAATTTAAACTACTCGCTCAAAATAAGAATTAGCTACTTACAAAATTTGGCCAGCGTAGAAATAATTGTAACATTAGTTGGAAGATTGGACTTACCTAGAAAAGAAGAAAGAATATTATTATCAAGATACCAATTAAACACATACATATTAGAAATAATATATTAAGGATGAAACATAGAAAGCATAGATTGAATATCATCTTGGTTTTGTAAATTCATAAATGAAGAATCTTTCTCTCTCATTGTAAATTGTTACTGAGCCCAGTCCTGCATGGTATCGATGCTGGTTTGGATGTTCGTCTATATGTAGCCGGTCAGTATCGGTTGATCTGCTGCACATACACACACACACGCACACACGGAGTATATACGCCCATCCATCCACTATGGGAATTGGACACGGGGCGTTTTTATCGGTGGACGTTATTTTTTTTTTCCGGCGATGCAAAAATCTCTCGCGACTCTCGACAATACCCGTAAATATATGCAGCTTTACGGCACGTATTAAAACGCACTCAAAAGCCGCAACGCAAGAACATTGAAAGCGATGTTTCGGTTCTTCGACCTGAGCCGGACAACAGCATCACCTGGGATGAGAAATTCGCGCGACACACCACGTAGTAAATAAGTGTTAAATTACAGAGTGTTCACACACACACCACCGGCACACCATCCCAACAACAGCTTATAACACAATCTATTCTCTTTCATACAAGTTGAAAAAAATCGAAGAATGATCTTCTGGAAGCACAATAAAACGTTACTACATTCACAATATACTTCTTCTTCTTCTAAATAGTAACATAACCTATTCACAAATTACTCCTGCCATCTATGAACTATGCAAATGAAACATCATAACCACCGGTACTAAAACAGTGTATTACGCATGCGTACTAGAGGTTAAGGTAATTAACACTATTATTACTGCTTAATATTCTAACGCATCGTTACCATAACATAATTAAACATTACTTAACACAAGTTTAACTTCATATCAACGTACTAAACACACTGTTAACGACAAAGAAACAACATTAACGTTACACGTTCAGCGGCACTGGTGTTAAAACACTTCGGTGGTCTTTTAGAAGTCCAAGGTCGGTTGTTGTACATTTGTTGAAATTTGTCACAATCTCTTAACGATCGATCCATGTCAATAACGTCCGAGTTTAACTATCAAGGTCAATAATTCAAGTATACTTGATCGATTTACAAACTAATATCATTTAAATTTGAGAATAAAAATACACAAATTTCTATGTAAACTACACAAAAACTCCTTTATATGGAATAAAAAGTATAGCTAATTGATTTATTCACTGATTTAAATCACGATATACAACAGGTTTAAACAAAAAGAAATGCTGAGATAATATTTCATAATTTGTTTTTAAATAAAGTTAACAGTATATAAAGTCGCGTGTACTCTGTTGCATATTAGAATTGTCTCTCCGCGCGCGCGCGCGCGTGTGTGTGTGTGTACGGAAGGATATATAACTTTTAATGTCTTCTAGCGCACACACAGAGGGAGAAGTCTATGTATGTGTATAGTTTTTAAGGCCCAGCAGCAATCAGCGATGACTGCACGTATGGCTTTATTGACTTGCAACGTGATATTTATGGGCAATTCAGTGTCGTTGGAAAGGGCGCCCATATTGGTTTGATAACCGCTTGTCGTCATATATCACCGTTATGTTCCAATTATTGCCGGCGTCGGCAGAAAAGAGCGATCTCTTCAAACGAAGCCGGGCAATGCACACACACACACGCATATATACATGTATATGTACAATATATAATATCAGTTATATAATGAACATTTCCCTCAATGTTCAATGAGCGGAGGAGAAAAAGATGTCATTTGCGCATGTGCAAGCAAGTACCGATATTGTGTATCAATATTCAGTTCAAGTAAATGTTTCACTTATAATTACAGATGTCCCACTATGATATTCTTCAATAATTTCATATTCTTTACAGCCTGGTATTACATTTAAACTAACTAATAATATCCTGTACCCTCTAACCTTACTAATCTTATGGTAGGTTGTAAGGATATATGTCTGCTTTATGCTATGCTTATGTTAAATCGTAAGTATGATATTGCTTTTTGCCGCTTGCAGTAGTAAGACTTAGAGGTCGCATCACATTGAGCGCGGGGAGGTGAGGTGTACAGGAACAAGTCTTACAAGTGTGTACGTATGTGTACGTGTGTGTGTACTGGCTCAGCTTGGCTGGCTGCTCGTTCTCCGACCGATAAAGCACACTCATGCAGTCAGTAGTCAGTACAACAAACTCATACTCGTATATCTTTTCTCAATGGTTACACCCAGCCGCCCCCTCTTCCCAGACGGTAACCATCCATCCGCCGACGGCTGCTAGTGGCGGTGGCGGCTAGCTGCCGTCTCTGTTACTCGCACACAAGTAGCCGCGCCAGCAGCAGCGGTGGTGGCGGTGTTCCTTTCTCGTCTGTTCGTACAGCCTTCACTCTAAAAGCATGCACACGATATATAGAGGGACATTATGTCAAGGGGAACAGATGTATAAAATAAATATCCCCGGCTTGCTCTCCTCCAAGCCATGATTCCGGAATCACATAAATCAGCCTGGCCCTGGCAACATACTACTCTACACTGCACGGAGCTATACAGAGAGTTAGCAGCCATGGCCCACGGGGGGAGGGAGGGAGGTTAGTGTAGGTAAGGTTAGGGGTGCTACTGGTGCTGCTGCTGCTGCTGCTGCTACTGCTGAAGAGGCCGTGATGTCCTTTCACTTTCTGTCAGCACACTCTGCCAGAACTGGAAGAAAAGCACAGGTGTCCGGCTTCCACTGGCCAGAGATGGCGGAAAAGCCATCTAGCTTGTCAAAAACTTGTAAAATATTGGCCATTCGATTCGTGCCCGACACGTACAGACGGACGTACAATACCCCCGCGAAGCTCCCGTAGTGGATGAGTGAGGTCTGATGGATCGCGCGATTCAGGGATTTGTATTTGTTGCTAGAGGGAGTTATTGATACCCGAGGAGTGGTTATTCTAAACGCTATCCTGGTATGTATATTGTCAAATGTACATCAACAATTGCGGGACTACAACATTTTGTAACGATAAATAACCGTGCGCGCGCGTTGTAGAGTTCTTCTCTAGAACAGAATGTTTCATGTATGGTGTTCGTGTCAACAATGTTATGATGATAAAACCACAACGACGTGGGTACTCGTAAATTCGGCTACGTACAGTTATATATACATATACATACTGAACGTGCGTATATGCGTATGTGTGTTTGTATATATCGTGTGGTAGACAGCGAACCGGCGTTTATAATTAACTAAATACTATTTGCAAGGTGCATAATAAATTATTGTTTACGACACGCGACGTTAATGCATCCAGGATGACACGACTGGACCGGACAGATTATTTAAATGGGAATGACAGAATGCCGGAACGTTAGTCAGTCGGTCATACATGTACACATATACATACACTCCACTCTCACACACACACACATACGTACATACAGAGTTGACAATTGAAAAGGTTCTATTCAAAAACTAATACACACACACGTACATTTAAATGTTTTACCAAGAATTCATTGAAATAATTATTACACATGCAGGTAAGTACGTTTAACTGTTGATTTATAAAAAATTAATTGTCTTATTCGTAATTGGTTTATGTTAGAAAACATCTTGAAAAAATTGTACTTCTCCGCAATGGCTGCACAGGTGTACAGCATATGTTGAATGGCTAGCTACTAATCAATTACTTGTCGCCGTGAAACATGTCTTCAGGGCACAGCTAATTGTGTTAAATTTCCAACATTATCCACGCACTTTTTCATTTTGTTTTCCAATAATCGCATTCGTTGTAAGTCTGAGCATCCCTTCTAACCTTTAGCTTGGAAGAAAAAAGATTCTTGAAAATTCAGTTGGAAGTTACGTAGATACGAATCAAGAGACAAATACTTTGATGCCGGATCTGTATTGTTGTAAAAGGGCACATGTGAGATTTATAGTTTAGTACTGTCTTGTGTAGCCGGAGCTCACGTTAAATTATTATGACATAACACTTCAAGACTGTAGCGCAGCGGGCATCCAACGGAGTCTGGTATTTTACCATTTAAATCATATTTGTAAAAGAATGGATACACGACAGCCGTGTGAGTTATATCAAACATACAACACATATTTCCGTCTAACCGGTTTTCTCAGTAAAATCCTACAATCATACACTACACAAATATAGATATGAATAATACAATCAGCTAAGCAAGTAATATACTTCCTATTCTCTCTCGGCTATACGCTTCTCAAAGCCAATGGATTATGAACATTCTACGTAATGACACGTAGTGCACCTAGTTGCACGCACGCAAGGGCATAATTTACACTTGCAACTAAATAATTAATTCATGAACACCCGTCACAGATCCGTATCACCGAACAGACAGACTGCCGTCCAGTAAAGACGGTCACATGGAGCGATGTCACACATCTCTCAAGTAAGAACATCGACGAAAGATATTCGCGTATGTCAATCACGTAAACGTATATACGTTTTCTCTTACCGTTGCAGTTATCACTCCGTGCCAATGTGTACGTGTGCCGATTTCAAAATGTCAACACCTACGTACCAATTATCAACATAAATTTACCTGATTGCAACATGTTACAACGTGCCAAATGAAACTTGACGATTGAGAGAGAAAAATATGATCTTATACTTCTACATTTGTATCTACAATTCGCTTTGCAAATGGAAGTTTAAACCGGAGAAGTATTGCATAGAAATACATTTATATTATTAGATCTTTCAAATGAATCAAAATCCAAACAATGTATTATACGGTGAAAACAGATTGGAAGTTTGCAGAAGTGAGCATGAATCACCACATCCAGGGAACATTCGTGAGTCGTCAATCTCTGGTTGTTGCTGGTGTTAAGGATGAGCCAGCAGTTGGAAGTACGCTTTGATCGTATCCTTACTTGTGACAAGTACGACTGATTGATTCATTGGTAACACGTGGACAGACGCCCGTCGTCTTGTGACTAGAATAGCTCCTGGTGTCGCACCAGCACTAGAACTGGTAGGAGAAGAAGTTCGTTCGTTCGCTCACCCGTCCGTCCGTCCGTTGCTCGCTCATTTGGCGACGTAAAGCGACCGCGCAGCCGATATTAATACGTATCAATTAATCTAGTCCTAATCACCTCAAACGCGCGTCCCCCACACTAATGTTTATAAATGACCCGGTGCGTGACTGATATTAATATTATATTTTTGTGTGTTGCCGAGAAAAATTGTCGGAAATTACCGAATAGGCCACTTAACTCGCTCTCTGCTGTGCGTTGGCTAAAAATATTCTATTCCCACCATCAGTTCACTGGAAGATTTTACACTTTCATTCGTTCGGAACCACTGTGACAGATTGCTGGGCAGTTTTTCAAACGGCAAATTAAATTGTTTTGTAATCACTGGATCATCATTTATCATGTTGTATTTGAAATTGAATGATTTTCAGTATTTATAAGTGAATATGATTTCTGAAAAAAGCTAGGACAATATTATAACGTACGAATATGTATTAAATAAATGTGTTTGTATATTTTTAACGGTTCTGTTGGCTCGCTTGGCTGAGTAAAGAACTGTAGTAGTTGTGTGTGTGTGAGTGCATGTGTATTTACGAAATAAAACGGATCCAGTTCTGTTGGTTCAGCGGCATAAATAATGCAAATTATAGTGATAAATGTCCCGACTAAATTTAATTAATACCAATCCTGTTACCGTCTCGCGCAATAGCCTCCATTAAATGTCCACGTGTAATAAAAATGGCGCAACACACACACACACACACACATATGTACATAGAGTGCTAGCACTTCAACTAAAGTAAACGGTAATGGTAACGAGTTACCGATAAACCAGTGAGTTTATGTTTTCTTAAAATTGGTTCCGACGAATTTCAATCAAGTAGAAATAATTTAAAACTCGAGCATACTGCAAATGTACTCGTATTCAATCGGCATTCGAGTATATGCCATTCAACATTAATCTGTGATTTAGCACTTTATGTTTATTTTAAAATTGCAACATGCGGCAATAGTAGCAAGATGTGAATACGTACGTAGATCACACATATAGCATACTAGAAGATATTGATATTTCATTACGTACAAAATACAACGACACATATAAGAGAATGTTAACAGTACTTGCGTATAATTTTTTTTTACTAAGTGAATCAACATGATTTGAAACTAATGAACACTTCCGTCTGTAACGTTGATTGAAGTGTGAAAATTGAACGTGCTACTCGTGCGGTATGAAAAAATGAAGACTTTATTCTTTCACAGGTAAACAAGTTAGTAAAATTACACGTTGTCAGTGAGTAATGTGCGGCTTTAAACATTGTCTTTCTCACTTGCTCCTACAGTTAACTTGGTGCAGAGATCTTGAAAATAAATGCTTGACTGAAGATTGAATATACCACGTGATTTTCACGTACATAGATTCATATTTATATATAAAAATACTTAGCCACAAATGTTCAGAATGGACTAGGGATATATGAAGACAAAATAGTGAATAACTATTTCAATTAGTGAAATCATATCATTGCTTCCAGAAATAACTTTCTACAAGATATACACTGACACATTACACGGTGTTACTTGTATATTAGATAATAATTATCATATATACGTTGTTAATAGACATACTTCTTTATAAACTGTATGTACAGAAGTGAAAATATGCTGTGAGTGAGTACGCGGACGTTTCCGGGGTCGAGAATCCGTCACCGGAGTGATCTTTTCGCACGGATGAGCCGTCGTGACTGTTCCGAAACACAACACTCATGGGCGTAGTAAGGGTTTATTTCAACCGGGAGCATAATATTTAATACATTTCTAATTTAATTCCATCAAATCTGCAGGAATAATTTTAAACAGCAATACTTATTGACAATTTTAGAAACGAGAGTACTCTCTCTCTCTAGAATAATTCTAGATAAAAATAGAAGCTGGGTGGGTATATTTAAATTATCCTGCTATTTACTATAAATCTATTTGTTTAGTATTCCACGCTTGCTAGCACGATGCTATACTTACAACTACACAATGAAACTAATATTTTATTCTAACGCAAGATACAAGTGCACACAACACGACCAAACAAAACTGTTTCAAAGAGAAATTGCGATTTGGTAAGAAGAATGTAAGGGGTGGGGTGTGGTGGTGGTATGGAGGGTACAATGTATTGGATAGCCGTGCAAGTACGATGGTAGTAACGTTTCACCTTTGCAATAAAGGGGCGGCCATTTGCTTGGTAATTGTATCATTTGGTTGCTCATGGGTCCGCAATACATATATTGAGAGAACAGAGTTCCATTCTACACCACCAGCAGCAGCAGCAGCAGCAGCAGCAGCAGCAGCAGGTGAACTGCTGCACCGGTACAGATATATATGCGGAGGACACAAATATATTTCAATATGTACCTGCCGACACCACCACCAGCACCAGGCCGAATTCATTATTACCTTGGAGCTGTTTTGAATTTAAACCTAAACCTCTTCTTCTTCTTCTTCCGGAGCTGAGGAAATCTACAATGCGGAGGAATATACACATGGCCATTGGAAAAACCTGCGTATTCTGGGAAAATCTGTTGAGAGAAAGTGAATTTTCCATCAGCCAACGGGCTGGAGGAAATATGTATTCATATTTGTGCGTTTTACGACAGTTTTCTTCAATATATTGACATGGATACAGTTGATATCAGGCAGATATACTTGAAGGAATATATTCTGTAGTATTCTATAATACTAGACTAGGAATACTAAACATGTTTATACTTTACAGCAAACAGCGGACAGTAAATAAATTAAATAACATGCTGAAATAATGAATATTTTACAGATCTCTACTTGGCCGATTGAAGAAGTGATATAAATCGTACTTTCTGTTGAAAAGCATCATTATCAACATGACTGTTAATTGCTAAAGTTAAACAAGGAAAACCTGCACCGAACCATGTAAGAAAACTAGAAATGTTAGTGTTTTATTTATTGCACTGACTAGTAATTGACTAATTAGCAATTTATATCGATGAATATTCAAAACCAAAGCCATTTCAACATACAAATATATCCAATCCAGTTTACTAAATGACAAACAAAAGACTTGTGACATTTACCAAATAAATTACAGCTTTTTTAATGGGTAACTTTGTCTACTAGATTGATTTATACATTTTAATAGTTGATGTATGTTAATTAACGTAAAATCATGTACAATATTAAATAGAAATTTACAATTTAAGTTAAAGTCGACTTATTTCTTTATTATTTGCAAGTAATATGTACATGTACAGTGGTGTCAACTAGCCAATCGAATTAGTGTAAATTAACAGAAATCACTCATTTATCAACGGTAGATATTTGCAAGTAAAAACTTGTTCACGCGTTCCAAGAATATGCTGTATCGATAACTAGAGATTAGTATGCATATTAGGGATATTTAATAAACTAATATCTATGCTGCACATTACTCGGACTGTAATTACAACAAGTGTTGATTGGATGGCATTCGTGTCGCCAACGATGGCGCCGTACGGAAACAATAGCGTCGTCCGTCTGGCATAATTAAACAAATATCGACATTATTATAATATATAATTCCGAAACGTTTCCGTTATAGAGATCTGCATATACATACATTTCTAAATATGCACACACTCGTCCGTCGTATATATATGCAAGTCTGTTTAAGGTATTGGATAGTTGTGAAGTTCTCCGTCGTGGTGGCGCGTGTGTCGTATTTTCTCTACGTGTTCTTCATGCGGAGAAGACAATAACAATCAAGTGTATGTATGTATGTGCGCATGCGCACAGTGAAGATGCACTGGAACGTATCACGTTGTGTTTCCCATATAGGCCATTTAAAGTTATAGGCTATTTAGAACATTTTAGTTGAATGTTACACCGTTCCGAGACGGGAACGATGCCATAGTGGAACAGTAGTTCCAAAACGTACCACCATCAGCGCTAGTAGTAGTAGTAGTAGCAATAGTGCATGCATATAGTAGCTATATAGTACAGAATCTATCTGCACATGTTTACTACATTTAATGGATATTAAACCTAAAGATGTTCTTTATATATTCATCCTAACATGTTAACATTCAGTAATAATTCCTATTTAATAACACAGCGTGCAAGTAACTGGATACATTACCGAGAGAAAATAGAACTATTATCGAACAGAAGTTGAAGAAATATTAAAAGTTTGATAATTCCCAGGAAATTACCGACAGATATCTATTTCTAAAAACCGTCTCTTGGCTATTCCTTGTTCGGCTATTGCAAAACTGGAAAGCGGGTTGTAAATTTGTGGTTAAACAGTTTTCTCAGCACTGTGTATTGTCGAGTAAACGGGGACTATTATCCGGTCAGTGCAATCCAAACAAATATATGTTTAGTACAGCACTCTGTCTTATTGCGAACCATCTCATTGACGCTATACGGTCACTATAATACTTGTATGGAACTGCTGCCGAAATGCGCCTTTCCACTCTTCATTACCAGCGATCAGTACCATCCTGCGCAATGTGTTCTTATCGACACGGGGATGGAGATCGAGTAACTCAACATTTTAACACCAGTTTTACCCTTGCCCGAAGCGTACAGTGAACAAAAAATACTTTTGGTAATGATAAACGCAGATTCTTGGCAATCATAACATTTCCAAGTTCATTGTCATCATCTACATTTTCAAACGTCATAAATAAGTACACTTGTCATAACTTACAAAATACGAATAACCAAGAGATCAGTTCTACCAACATCAAAACCCCAAACATCTCATCCACAAGGTGTTAAATCGAGAACAATAATGAACAGTTATTTTACTTACCAATAATTTGAAAAGCAATCATTTAGTATTTGGAAACGGAAAAGACAGATGGACAGGTTTAAAACATGTGGTTTCCCATCCACAGCACAATCGTTATACAGAATAAAAACTTCCAATCTCCCAGCAGCACGCTGGCGTTTCCAACTGACTGTAGACAATGGCCTCACCCGCGGATCTGTTCCTTTCATTTATAATTATTTAACAATTTGCAACGTCATTACTATAGAAGAACTGTACACACACACATACATACACACACACAAGCATAAACAAGCATAGACGGCTACACAAATGCACAGACACTGAGGCACAGACACGATGTAACTGGTACGAAGTGAAAAAATCAAATGATGAAAAGTCGTAACGACATCGGCCATCAGACAAGAGAACGATGAGGAGTGGTGCGTTTATATTCCTAGAACCCGTCTCTGTCCGTCCGTCTGTCTGTCTGTATGTCCCGTCAACGTACAGCAGCAGTCCAGAGAGATCATGAGTCATGACTGTTGATTGATGGATTGTCCATCATAATGGCTGCTCCGGTTCATCCATCTACTCACGACGTACACTAACACCAGTGCCGGAGGTAAGGGACCGTGTGCAGAGGCGCGGGGCGGGGGGTTATCCGGCGCCCGCAGGTAGAGGACAATGGGGTCGGACCGCAAACAACATCCACCGGCCTAATCAACGGTATATTCTGCCATCAAGTCATTTGTTATATATATATAATCCATCCACTCTACGAAACGGAGAGTTGTTTCCACTTGATTTCAAATGTTGACAGTGACGTGTGCAGTTTTGTATCATATGGAAGCACATGGAAAATATGAATAACAGTTTCCCCTTGTAGCAAAATGTACAATGCTATTCAACTAATTAAGACTACAAGATTGCTGACTCATTTGTGATACAGTTTAAAGAAGAACATCTTTGTCTGTGTGTAACGCGATTACAATACGGACCGTTGTGTTAATAATTGTGTGTAACCAGATATAGCAGCTTGACGAAGTTTTCCACCTGAGTGGATGTCGCCGTGTGTCTGGTGAAGCTGACTCTATCATTGTACTGCGATATCGACGAAAGATGACTGAATGACTACGGATAACAGATTCTTTCGGCTGTCAACGACAGGACGAGACGCATTCAAGTCATGGCCAGCCTTCACCTGCAGTGCATTTCATAATACTCCTCCACCGGGAACAACCGCTGTTGGTGATGGTGGTAGATGTAATTAACAAGTACATGGAGAGACAGAGAGAAAGAGATGCTTCATTCATACAGTAACCAGATCGTAACAAATTATACAATACATACAGAGTAGAAAATTTGCGTCAGACCGTTTCTCTGTATTTCTTTAGAATTATATAAGATGAAACTTGTATTTGTACAAGCAGCTGAAAGGAGTACAACACGTTTGCCTATGTGTGTGTGTCTTGTTTTTCAGGAATGACACTATATATATGTATGTATGAATGTTGTACTGTGATAGACGTACACATAGGCAACCAGACAGACTGACAGTCAATCGTTCGTTCGTTTGGTCGAGTTCAGTTCGTGCTGCGTCACGGAGAACACAAGTAAAATGGAATTTATGACAAGCAATCAAGCCTCCATCAAAATCACTCCGCAATCACAAATCATACGGGAACGCGCGGCAGCGCACGGCAGTCGCGTTATTAAGATCGGCCGACAAAGGAAGAACAGAGATAGAAACATATATACGCCGAGAGAGAGAGAGAGACCAACAACAGCCATACAGCAGTGCACAGAGAGACAGAGAGAGCGAAGACAAAACTGTCCATCAGAGAGCGCTGAACTCGCACACTGAACTGATGCATATCCATCGCGATATGCCAAGGCTATCTTGATGGCTGCTATTGATTTCTGTCGATCACAATCTCCAGAGTTCGCCCAATGCAGGTGAGCTTCATACTCTTCTATCTTCCCTCCCCTGCCCCGCTCTGTCCCTGCCTGCTCCACCATTCCTCCTCTTTACATACTAGACAGAGCGCTTTTGAACAATTCAATTCCTCCAGCCGATGGATTGAAAGCTGACGGATTTATGCACAGTCGACCTTGACGATAAACGATTCGCCATCCAAATCATCTAACTGTCGTGATCTGGTCTAGATATGCAGACACACCACAGTTGGAAATGTGCACATTTGTACGTAAGCTCGTGTCTAAGTATTACCAGTGTTCATTTCGTTGTGACGAATTATGGTAAGAGTAGTTCATACTTGTTCCATTCGTTACGCACGTTAGCCGTCACCTATTCAGTTTATTGGCAATCACAGCGACTTCATGATTACATATGCCAGTGTACAATGATTCATGGTAACACAACACATACATACATACACACTGTGTGCGACACCTGCACCGCGTGTATCATTCATTGTTCCCACACTGTGTAAACATTTAACGCTTACCGGTGCAGAGTCAATGTTAAATTGGTAATACGAATCCACAGTGTTCTGATTGTGTTTCTCCGTGGACACAAATGGGAATATTAGCGTGACGAATAGTCGTAACACCGTGCGTATGTTTAGATGTGACGTTGATACGCTTTCAGTTATACGCTACGTTACACTTACGGTTACGCTAGCTAATGTTTAGTCTTGCTGCAGTTGTGTTCTTGGAACGAGTATGCTTTTTTACAATCACACACACACACAAGTTGATATCTCGACAACAAACATGTATACAACTTGTGGAAAGAATATTGGATTACAAGGAGAAATATCGGCGACAATTAATTGGTTTGTTCAAAAAGCTATACAATATGAAAACTCGAGATCATAAAGTTGTTTAATTCTAGAATAAACTACACAACACCTGCACGTTGAAACAAAGCACCGTGACATATAAAAAATGTAAAGAAATAATGGCAGAAAGAACGCGAGTGAAGACGAAGAAGAATGAAGCAGGAGTAAAACAAAGGTTGAAAAACAATTAACTCGGTAGAGAAGTTGATTTGCACCTACGGCTAATAAGCAAACACTGTACAACAAGCGAACAGGAACAGGTACAAACATGTGTGTGTGTGTGTGTGTGTGTGTATGTGTGACGTCACGCTATTATTATCCACACTGCAATCTGATCCGTCTTATAAAGATATATTGCAAGAGTGTGATTTATTTAAGTAATAACACATTTGACATTCGATATGCATACAGTAATTACAATCTCGTTACAAGCGAACAACACGTACATACATACAATAGTCTGCTGTGCGAATAACGAACAAATTGAACAAACAGAACATTCGTACAAAGAATTATTTAAATAACACTTTCATTTTTGTTTAACAGACAAGTAAACATTTTCAACTCTTAGTAAAGATTATTGTCCAGTGTAAAAAATAAATGTTCCCACTGGAAATTTATAATACCGCCGCCAATGGATACAAACAGGTGCCCGAAGGAATTGTAGGTGTGCATTCAATTATGTTGCAAATCTAAAAATAAACTTGAACGGTGACAGCGAACGGCATAAACTAGGGACGCAACCACGTAATGTACAAGATATTCAATATGCATCTTGTAACAAAATATATGCATACACACCATACTTCTACAGTAGTAGTACGGTGTATGTATGTATGTATGTATGTGTTTATAATCCAAAGTTGTGAACTGCCTATAAAAGATGATTGAATGTGATTGGTCAATCACACAGTGGACATGTTTATTTACCGATACTGCAATTAAACCGAGAACGCAATAACTGATACCGGTAATAAAATACTGACCAGTGAACAGAGACAGAAAATAGTGGACTTGTAACTGGAACTGTTAATTCGTAATTGGTGTGGAATTCAAAGATGGCGATAAGAAATTAAGAGCAGAAACTTTAGAATTAATTGGAAGATGAAAATTCTGATCGACCATCCTCATCGTCAGTTCTGGAAAAACTGGTAAAGTTTTCTCTGTCCATTATGTAGTTCGGACAAGTAAGTAGATGAAGGAGCAACTATATATAAATATATACCTTTGGACAGTTCCAAAACCTCTGTGGATGGTCATGCGAGGGTAGGGACGGGCGAGGGATGGACAGAAAACCGAATGACAACTGTCACAGAACATTATTACACGGCTCGCCATCTCCCATTCTCGCGTCAGCGTCCGTGACAGTTGGGACGCGACGCGCCATTCTCAGATGCCAGCGAGAGGAGAAAAAAACACGCGACGAGCGAAACAACTGACAACGTCTGATAAAGACACAGACGGGAGCCGGCACAGGATACAAACAAAATAACTACTCTCATTTTATGAAGTCTTCCGATCTGTCGACGGACGCTGCAATAGACACACGAATATACAACATAGTGAAGGGTGCCAAGCGGAGGAGGATGGGAGTGAGTAGCTTCATCATCGAAAGGATTGAGGATATATGGACGTGAACTGGATGCAGGTAAATCCAAATTAAACTATCTTCATCCAACAAACAGAAGCAGGGTAGATTCTTCATAAGCAAAGCTACCTTCAATAAATATATTTTCACAAATCTATTCTTTTCCAATGGCTTGAATTTTATCATTCGCATATGCCCACACACACATACATAGTACATCTCTATGTGGAGTTAATTTAATTTAATAAAGGTCAAATGTCTATTGATTTAACTGAAAATAGACACGCGGTAATTATATACAAATGTTATCGTCAATGTGCTGCACTCTGTGTGTGTGTGTGTGTGTGTGTGTGCAGTCAAATCGAATGAAATAATTGGAAACACCACAGTAGCATCGGTACGCTTCTCCATCCAGGACAAAGGGTTGTGTTCATCTATCGAATGATCAAAGATTTGCTGACTCATTTAACTCGTTCATATAGTTCCAAAAGCCTAACTGCATATGCAGTCATTATTATCCTATAGTTCTACTCATACTAATCTATCTGTAACATGTATGCTAGCTCGGTATGATGCATAGCAGCTTCTCGCGAGGAGTATGGAAGACAATATTTTATGAGTATGAGTTATGCCAGGCATATGTCCATCAAATACCGTATGCTAAATCTAGAAAGCACTGACTTGACATGACTTTCAATTTGTCACTTTGGATATTGTTTCCTGCAGGTTAAATTTAAGTGAAGAGCGAATATAGAGTGTTTACTTTGGATAATGAAAAAGAAAGACCTGCTATATCAAAGTCAAAAGGTTTATACTTTACCCCAAAGAAGACTTCAACAGACTACGGAAGTAGATGTTTGACTTACCTGAAACAGAGAAACATAATTAGTACATTTCGAATTATTACTTATTAGACTGTAACGAATCTATTACTAATTTCTAAAACCAGACTTAATAATCACGTATAAAAAGACAATAAATTCGCTAACATAGTCATGTATATCTAATATGAAATTACCTATCCGAAATTAATGATGTCAAGTAAATTTATGTACCATGACAGCGCCAAGATCTGTCTATATGAGAGATTATGACGGAAAATGCAAATCAGATATGAAATTCTTACAACATTAATATCAGTGTATAGCGGTTATAATTATAGGTAATCACACACACATACACACATGTAACATTGAAGGATACACGATAAACAAGAACAACAAATTATAATTAAAAACTAAACTAATCGATCAAGTATCCGTGGCAATTAAATAGCGACAGTCGGACGGATAAAGAAAAAAAACTGTTATCTTAACTATGTGAATAGTAGTAGCAGTGATGTAGAATTGTGAGAGAGATAGCGAGTATTCGACACGCTGTTCCTACTGTTTGATACTAGTAGTAGTTACGCATTGCGCATGTACCGAATGTCGCATTGTAAACATCCGCTGCTCAGCTATAGTTGAGCTGGGCCTGACTGATGGCACATGTAAGTGAACCTGTTACCCATAATTCACCACAAGTGGTGTGCGTGTGTGTGTGCCCCCGTACAGCCATGTACCAGCCCCGCCACTGTTTACAATGCGCCCGATGCACGCGATTAACATACAGTGCTAAAGTGACGGAGTTAATTTGGAAATGGAATATTGTATTCATTCTTTTCTACATGAGATATAATGAACTAATGTGACTTGTGTAACATTCCCTCTTTAGTTCAGGACAGAGCAAGAGAGGACAATGTCGCTAATAATTCATGCCGTTGTCTTGTTAATAACAAAGAAATATAACTGCAACTAGAGACACTGGCGGAGTCTGTACAGAGCAGCTGCGCTACTCACATTTTATCACATGTCGGCCACTACCGGTCACGGCTAATTAACGAGACGAACTATAGTTTTCTAATTTATTACCTGGCCAGGCAATTAGCGCCGTTTTATTACCGACTTCTCGTCCTCGCCGTCGTCCGTCTACAACGAGAGACGGACGGACGGACGGACGGACGAATGATTCGTGAGAAACAGCGACAGGTAATTGTTGGTACAAGTTTGAGAAGTGAGAGGCGAATAGTATTCTTGTGGGCCCACCAGTAAGACATTGTGAACTGATCAAGGTCTAACAGAATATAATACAAGTAGACACACGTCCGTCAACATATCTGCATATTACCATATAAAGAAAAACAATCTTATAAGTATACTTTTAAAAAAACGTAAAGAAATTTGAATGAATATTATTTTCATATTATATAAGTATTATTATCTGGAATAGTATATATAAAAACAGAAGATTTATAAGCAATGAGGAAGTTAAGTTCTTTTGAATTGCAAATAATTATTTCATTTCCAATAAGCCTGTAGCCTCCTACAAACATATTTAGATTGTTACTGTCGGTACAGACATATGTGTGTGTGTGTGTGTGTATTTGAGAGAAAGAGAGATGCTTCAGGGCAACGATTCGCGTTCGTTCGTTCGTTCGTCTCCTATTTATTAATGACAGCCTGAAAAATAACAGATATTCCTGGAGGCAAAGTCTTTGTGATGTACAGAGCACCCCCGTCTGTCTGACAGGATTCATCATCGTTTCGATACGCGGGCGCGCTCGCTCGCCCTCTTTGAGTATTTTAATAATGAACGGTATTCTGCGTGCGGTGGTGGTGAGTACAGGCGATGTTCTGTTTGCAGTAGTGTGTATCTATATTTCCCAGAGAACATATACTGGTACAAGTACACACTATGTATGTATGTATATACACTCTCTGCTCTCTGCGCTATACCTCTTTGAAATCGAATGTCAGATGCATCGAGCAAACAATCACATCAAACGAAGGAATATCAACGTGCTCTTTGTGGGGTTGCTTCTTGCGCGAACGCGCGGTAATCCACGTCTAACACAATTACCTGCTCGGCAAAATGAACCATGCCATACCGGCCAACACTATATGTACTTTGTATATTCTAATACCTGCCGCGGCTACTTGTATCCGGTGCAAGTTGAATCATGTTCGACACTTGATCGAACAGAAGCTTGGGAAAAAAAACCTTCACCACCTTTGATATAAACACACATGGTTATTTAGTCAGACAGGACACAGAGAACAAGGATGATATAAAGTTTGTAAAATAATAACTGTTATGAAGCCTGCGCGGGCAACAGACAATTTGATCCATTGATTGACAACTAATCAAAGTGTTACAGCGTCCAGAGACTATATGTCTGTTTCCTGAATTGTCATGCACACACACACACACACACACACACACACATGTATGTGTAGTATGAAACGTTAACGGACTGGAACGTAACGAATTAGTGCGGTGAAATGGTTTTGGCTTTGTGTGTTGTGTTGTGATGTTTGCATGTGTACATATTGATTGTGTTTACCTCTAATATTTTAACCGCTTGCGCGCACCCGACTCCACACTCTGCCTGCCTTTTTATCGCTCTATAATACGGTTGCTAATTTAATATTAGCCGGACGAATTCATGCGCTCGCTCGCTATTTAACCGATGAAATTTGTGTTTTAATTAACTATTAACGAAATTATAACTGCAACACACAGGAACAACAACAACAACCAAACACAGAGTAGCACTGCTCTCATCCCCTCTGCTCTGAAAGCTCACAGTGGCATTGGGGAGGGGGAGGGATGAATGGTTACGCAGTACTAACCAATGTTTGAATCAGGTAAATGCACTGCACATACACACATACATATATATACAGCATGACTCGCAAATAAATAACATACATGTTGATAATTCGTTTATACAGAAATAATTGTTAGTAAATTCAGAATTTAGTTTATAAAAAACCTTTATATAATTATTTCCTGGTTCTTTATAGAAAAGTATTTTAGATTTCGAGAAATCTAAGTGTCTTTTACTTCAGAGATTAATAACTATGATAGATGATAAATTATAAATGAATAGAAGAAATGTTAGTACTTTTAAATGAATACCTGGATATTTGTAATAAATATTTTAATATTACGACACACCTGTATGCACCTGTATATGTGAGTGCGTAGCCAATTGCAGGTGGGCTGTGGAAAGGGGGAGGTTATTGGTAGTTATACAGAGAGACAGAGAGAGACAGACTAAACAGTACGGGTTTGATCGTTCACCTAGAAAATTATATTGTCGAATTGGTGGCAGCAGTCGCGTGCATTAAATATCCACAATGCATTGCGTCACACGCACGCACGCACCCGGTACAACGTTATATCTGTCTAACCAATATATATTTGCACGGTGTACTCTCTGTCAGTTTATACGTATATATGTGTGTGTGTGTGTACAGAGGGTTGTAAATACAAGACTCATTGATCTGGAATGCCACACTCGTCAAATGCACAAACCATTCCAGTACATACATACATACATACATGTGTGTGTGTGTGTGTGTGTGTGTGTGTGTGCATGTGTGTATATACACGTTTCACCTGTCAGATAACTACAAACATCATAAACGCCGCACCCAACCACCGGATTCACTTTGTGACGTGCTCGATCGCGCGAGTCTCATCCGCGAACACAACATATATATATACTCACTCCGCTTGTCTCTCTCTCTCTCTCGCTCATTATGTGTGTATGAATTTCTGACACCAACGTCATTTAGGGTTACATTGTTAAAGTATGTTAAAACTGCTACACTGATATACCAAATACTCTAATTGTGAATACAAGAGTTAAGAGTATTCTGTTTTTTTCAAACAACGCTTGTCTACGCGTTCCCATAATCATTGACGTGACAACTTGAAGGTGATTTATATGGCACCACTAGTCTGGTCACTTAAAACTACAACTCGTAGGGACATTTCTCTATATCCGGAAGAAAGTACTTAGCCAACCAGAGATTCCTTATGGAGCATATGTTGATTTATATAGAAGTACTACAAGTGAAATGAATTTCTAATGCCATATCTCTAATGGTTTTGTAAGTGGCTCACATATATTAACCATTTTTGAATCACCACAACGTAGTTCTGAGAAAATATAATGCAGATATATTAACAGAATTAGAAGAAGATTAAAACTGATGATTGAAATAATATTTCTACAAATGTAGCACAAGATACGCAAATGCACGGAAACGGAGATTCAAGGATGAATAACGGATAAGATGGACGGATGTACATCACTACAGGACAGTAAACCGATGCGCCGCGACGTCCATATGGACGACTGATGACGGACATTACGCGCCGAGTCGTTCACTGTGCAGACACTCCATTTGCCTGCCGCTCCGAGCATCTCTACGGAATCACACTAATATATAAGCCATCATTGTCAAACGCAAAGTGTCCAAGCCATGTCCGACCATCCTTCAAACCTTTCTACTCAGTTACACACACACACACACCACGTGCATAGAAGCATCGGCAAAGACACAACAAACCTTGCCGTCCTGAAAACATAACACTGAATTTATATCATCTGTAGGTATATCTCTTCCAGATTTGGTAGGGTATTTAAGTGGGAAGCAATTCTTTAGAAGAATCTTTTGTAGCAATGCTGTATTGCAAGGGTGAATATTGTTAGGATTTGATTATTTTGTTAGAGGAAATGTTCGTCACACAGGTAGTAGTACGGAATCATCTCGCGACATTGCTCCATTAAACAATGCACAAGTTCGCATCGGTTGAGTGATCGATGGACGATGGGAGATCCATCTTGCTGTCACGGCTGCTACGCACCAAGTATACGTCTCTGTCGTGAGACTCGCGTGTCGCCGTCACGTGCAATGCCGTCAACAGGCACCGACCTGACCATCCACCATCCCTTCACTCGGGTGTCTCCTCCACCTTCACGTCCTGAATTGATGGTTTCCACGATATCCTCCTGAGGAATCGACGACCAGCAGAAAGAACATCTATCGTAAATTATTGATGCGTTCACTGGACGATGGATGTCATATCTCTTCGTCTTCTTCCTCTTCTTGTCGAGCCGAATGGAGCGGGGAGAGGAGAGAGGGCATTGGAGAGTAGAGCTCATTAACGTAGGCCGGTTAATTACGGGCATCGGCGACTTGTGCGGTCCATATAACGGAGTCTGACGAATGTCGCGCGGCTCCGGATTGATTGTTGACACCGGGCGGATGGAACTGGCCAGATTTATTTGTCGATATCGGTGAGTGACGGGACGAGCGTTGAACCGTCAACGAAAAGGGGACGCACTAGCCCAATATGCATTGGCCCCATTAAAATTCTATACATTATTACTATACCTCTAAATGAACATGCATAATCAATAGGATTATCAAATGTATTTGTATGTATGTATTAGTTGATAGATGATGGAAGTGTATTGAGAAGAACTATGCTATGGCCTGGCGCATGTAGCTGAATGTAGCTAATGTCTGGCTACGTTCAAACTGAATGACTCACCGTCACCAACCCGAGAGATCGACCCGGTATGATGGTGATTGAGTACCGTGATGGATATCTGCCATTAGCCGTGACGTTTTTAAGACCGACTGGGCTCCTGCACACCCACACACACGCGCACGCATATACATCTGCTCCTGTCCTACATTATCTGTGTATGTGAATGTGTGTGTGTGTGTGTGTGTGTGTGATGGACGTCTCGGTAACGGATCGGCACGTTTGTCTTTTTAATGTTTCGTTATTCGCGAGTAAAGCAAAGCAAAAATGTGAACAACCATACTTCTAGCAAAGGCAGCAGCAGCAGCAGTCGTCGTGGCAGCAGGAAACAGCAGGACGACTGTGTGCCTGGTGGTGCTGGAGGGCGTGCAGGATAGAGAGGACGAAGCGTTGGAGGAGGTAAATTAGTAGAGCCGGGGTTCTGTCGAGAAGCGAGACGAGCTCTTCGTACATTAGTCCGGTAATAAATCTCAAGTTGAAAAAACACACTCGGGGCATGATGCTTGCTTGCTAGCCCTGCTTGCTGCTAGTGTGTGTATGTGTGTGTTGCTGTATGCAAATACGGGGCCTTGTCGTCTTCCCCGCTGGCCCGCGTGCTGTCGGGCAGGGCCCGCGCCGTCGTGATATATGGGGCACCAAGTGTCAAGTGAGTGATGCATAGGGAGCGAGAGCACAACGTACAACGTACTCTCTCTGTCTGTATGTGTATATGTATGGAGGGCGGCAAGAAGCCATACCCCCGGCCTCAGCCACCGCCAGTCAGCCATGGTGTCGAAAGAAACGAAACATTCACACACACACACATAGAGAGAGATAGCTGTATATACTTCCTCCTAGTTGATAGCAACCAATTCACACATACATTTCTAACTATACACTGAAACTAAATCCACAAAATTCTAGATTTCTATTTACTTAAAGAGTATTTGTAATAGATGGTAAAACATATGTCTGTTTAGTTAACGATTTAACGAGACATTAATGCTACCCTTCCATATTCTCTAACGGAGGGGCCGTTACATAACGTAAGTATTTATCATTTGACATATAGCCTCACACTAATACATCAGTACACCCTATACAAAGTTATAATTAATAAAAACCATCACCCTTCTTTCAAAGCATGTCATATTATTATTCATAACCATCAGACAAGGTGATGGATAAAAAATGTAACTAGGCTAATGATGTCACCATAGGTCAGGGTTCAAACAACAGATAATATTCTATTATCAATATTACAAAACCTATGTCTAATTCAATAGTACGCCGGCAGGTATGTATGCTCTAATATACCGAGAGCTTGAAGGCAACTTGCAACATGTAGCATTGTGAATGCGACAGTTCTGAGGTAGATGACATGAAACTATGTGTGTAACATGCTTCATATGCACATGTTTATGTATGTAATGTGCTACGATCGTGCACCGGCTGACACGACACACATACAAAGTGATGACAACCTACAAACAATAACACATACACACACAAGCAAGTCAGAACCTGTCAACAATGTCAATAGCTAATTACTAAACTCATCAACGTACATCAATAATATTCTTCCAAGGCAAGAAGAATTATGATTTGCTTCTATTACTTCTTGTGCTCCCCGTAAAATAATTTCAATTACAACAAAAATTTCCTTTGAACCAATGATCCTTTGTTCCTTTCTTTGATTCGTCGGTTTTGGGCCCGCGGGGCACAGTGTACGATGCGAAGGAAGCAGCCGAGAAGAGAAACACAACGGAAAAAATTAAGTTCTCTTTATGAATTTGACATAATGGTTAATGCGAAAACAATATGCTGGATTGAATCGCGCGCAACGCGATGTGCCCGCGGGACAGAGAACTAAACTAGACGAATGACTAATAGCTTCTCTCACTATATATACAGAACGCGCAGAGACTTGAGCGAAGTACGCTGCACAACTGGATTGTGTTGCAGAAACAAAGTATGCGACAGGAGTCGAGCAGCCCACGCATCGGTGATACTCAACATATTTACAAATCTTCTACCATTATTTACAGAAAAACTAAACATTGGAATCATAGTCTCAGTTTATCTAAAAGATTGTCCTAATCTGGATTCATTTCCACCCTTTTTTCTGTTTTCTTCCATATGCTTTCAGATTTATACGCTGCTGCAGTTATCCTCGTTGCAAATGTAGCACGTCTGTCGTAACTTCTTCCACGCGGTGTACTGGTGATGTGTGTTCGCGAGAGTCCGGAGGGATTTAGGCTGTTCTTCACTCATCATATTACCGGTACCGCATGTCCATCCGTTGTCGGCTAGGAGATGCGCTCTCGCCTCACAATATCCATGTGAATGCATACACATACAGTCTCTCTTCCTCTCTAGTGTAAAGTTTCCTCACGGCCCTGTGCATGTGTGCATGTGTGTGTGCTGGTGATCTCGTATTCTGTCTGACCGCTGGCTGCTAACGTCACTCCGTCAGGCTCCGACGTCACGTCAAGTGTCAGCCGGTCTCGGCCAGCAAACTGTCACTGTCAGCCACGCAGATGGATAGATTATTTTGGTACACTCGCTGCAGAAATTTTAAATCGTTTTACGCCTCACATCCACATCCATTGGTTGGGGAATTGCGAATTTAGATTACAGGGACGAACAATTCGTAGCATGTTGAAATATTGTACATTTATCAATCGACAATTGATGGAATCTTAATCAGTAATATAATTGATCAAGCAGATTAGGTAAAACAATTCAAGAACTATGAAAACTGAGATAAATCGCAAAGAAACAACACGTCTTTCCATTACATTCCACTAAAGAACAATGTGTTAATTAAGTTAAACATATTCTTGTACTTTTGCACATCCATACATATGCGTTCCTTCTATTTTCCTAGCGTATGTCAACTGTCAGTGGAATCAGAAACAAGTGACACTGTTCGCTAGTTGAAGAAGTTACCAAAAACAAACGAAACCGTCACCATCATCTTTGGCTTGGAGTAAATGAATCCAAGGCGGTGCATTTACGGAAGCATGTCATCGTAAGAAACGCAGAGTGACACAGACATCCAGTGGTGGAACATCAGGGATAGGGTAGGAAGAAGAAGAAGTGTCTAACGAACACACACACACACTGGTCTGTACGAGTGTGTCTAGGCTGTCACTCGGCTTCCACGCAAGAGGAAACATAAATTGAAAGAGCGTCAATTACTTGAGTCAGATGTCTCGGTCCTTGTCGCCGCCAGATATGGCCCAATTAGTTCTCTCTCTCACCACCACCAGCAGCAGCAACGGTGCGGCAAAAAATAAACCAAAGAACAGAGAAAAAAACCAGTTGCGAATGATAACATCATGATTAGTGTGTTCCCATGGATACGGCAGCAGGAAGGTCATGCAAATCCGTTCGGACCTTATTTTGAACGTCGTTAATCTAAATTAGATAAAGAACCATCGGACGAAACAAAACAAGTTAGTTGGTTCGGGAGTTTTCCTCGACTGGACACGGCCATGTGATATATACATCATGCAGAAGCGAGAGAGCGCGCGAAACTAAACAAATATTTCACACACAACAGACAACACATTGTGCTGCCACAGTCTTTTCTTTATAATTTAATTTAGTACACGGGGAGATGTTATAATTTCAGTTATTCCCAATGATTTGACATAGTAACATATATCGTACGAGCATAAATAAATATAGACTACTACTTGTGTTCTCTGTACGTTAGAAGGCGTGACACCGCAAGTCAAGAATATTATTCGTTTACAATACAACTCGGTATTGCAATCACATTCTCAAGGTATAATTCTGTACGACATTGATAACATTTCGACAGCGCGAGCGGTAATAAAAACGTAACAGCTGTACAAATTCTGAGAAATTACCGGTACATATCTATATAATTATTCACCACATGTTACTGGTAACACAGACATAACCGCGCCTGCACATAAATAAACTGCGGTTACCCAGAATTCACTGGTGCACTACGGATTTCGTTACCAATCATTCCATGTACATATATATGTGTGTATGTATGTATTTTTAATCTATATAGTTGCAACGTCAACCAACCAGTTAGACAGTTATTGATAATAACGCAATTAAGACAGCTAATCGATAGGCGTAATTAATAATTTCTATAAATTAAATAATTACATTTTAATTTAACATGTTCATTATAGCGGTCGGTTATGTGTGGTTTAATGAAATGGTTATACGTTATACAAGGATGGTCCGTATTTAGTAATATTTCTTAACAATATAGCAAATAATTGTTTATATTTAAAACAGTAAAATACATTTACACTCACGTATGGAAAGAGTAAATGTGATATTTTTGTTTTTGTGAATTTTGTTGATTTTTGATGGTTAGCATTTTCACATTGACACCGAACAGTCGATGACTAATGGAGCATCGTAATGAGAACAACATTTTTCAATCAATGTCATAAATAAAATATGTCACAGATCACATCAAAACACTACATCTATGTCAAAATGAAATTAAATTACACTTGTTTATTGTTTTCCAGTCCCGGCTCTGTTCATTGGTCGATTCATGCACTTCGCAATGTATATGTATGGATGGATGGACAACCGTAGGATTTAAATAAAAACTTTTACCAACAATCAGGCAACAACATCCGAGTAACGAGACACACAAGTTTAATATAAACATGCGTGACGCTCATGCGCAGAACGTAGTGGTGCGTGATTAACGACGTGGCATCGTAAAAACACAACACAAAATATGACATCACGTAATGTACACTACTAGTACAGTATTTGTGCGAGTACATAACACGAAACGACGAATCGAATAAATAATCTTTTAATTTAATATTTGCCACGGCAGAACTGGTTAATTAACAGTGGACAGGTATTTATCACGTTTGTAAATGAAAGAATGCCAGAATGTGAAACAGAATTATCGAATTTCACTGCAGTTGTTGCAGCAGTCGGATATGTGTAAGAGGCCAGGCCAATTACATTCAATATTTCTTCTTCTCCTTCTTCTGCTCAGAGCACAAATGTATTTGATCACGGAAGCACCGGAGAAACTAAGAATTTATCTGATCAATTACCAAGGCAGTGAAGACTAATGTTATAATATTTATTTATAAAACTATATCCGACGATCTTGAATTCAAGTTGTATCACAAAGTATAAACTTTAATATCCATCCTCTGGTTTACCTGACGGATTCAACCAGTGTTATACCTGTTGATAACTCAGCCACTACCCACCATCAAAGTTTTAAATCACAAATAATTGCAAAAAACACACACATAGCGATGCAACAACGATGGTTAATCGTTGGATATTCGCAGACGATCTCGTCCACAAGCAGCGATAAGGCGAGCGAGCGCGCAGGCAAACACTTGACAATTATCTCCAGATGTTGTACGGCGAGACGTTAATGCAGACTTACTCGAGAAGTACTGGTTTAAATAACGCAATAATGGACGTTATTTATACAAGAACAAGATCGGAAAAGTTGATAAGGAAACACAACAGAGGAAGAGCGAGAGCGAGCGCGCGAACGAACGAGAGCAAGATATAACGTACCAGCAACAAGGCTCTTCATGTATTCGGGGGCTACAAGCCGGTGTGGCCTGTAGGTATTGTGAAACATACCGGTACGTGCAGTACTGGAATTAGCACAAAACTTGCAGACAACACACCTCACCATGAGGGGCTGTAATATGATATTAATCCATTTTGTACCACTTGATGTTATCTCTTGCATGGAGTGTAACATACTGTTCTTTGTGTTGGTTTCAAACGCAGGATGTGTTGCATTTCGAACTAGATTTCCATATAAGTGTTCTGTCTTATGAAAAAACACCCTGTAAAACAATTTAAATCCACTACTGATGCTAGCATAGGACATACTGAGTTTTAGACCAGCCGGACAGAAACGCGCATCAGTTCACAAATCTACCAAAGATTACATGGACAACGAATCGAAAGTTCCACCGAACTTGAATCCGGACAACGGATTAACTACCTTCGCTGGGTGTAGATTTAAGTTTTACTCTCCTCATGTATACGTGTGTGTGTGTGTGTGTGTGTGTGGATTACGAAGCGAGAATGAATGAGGAGAAGAAGAAGAAGAAATAGAGGTAAAAATCATCTATAGATATGGCAGAGATCTGCTTGTGGTTTGTATTTATCGGACTCAACAGTGCAGTTGTCATATAAACTTGTTTCTTTACACCCCGACTGTACCGGTGTCAGTTTATAGAGATACGGACTGTATTTATTACAACTATAATGTACAGTTTATGATCCGGTTGTGTCAGTACGCACAGTGAAATGCATCTCGGCAGTTAACATGCTTTTAACATGGCGTCGGGTATATATACGTGTGTGTGTGTGTGTATGATAGAGTGTATTAGCACCAGTACACCTACACGCAGGCAGACAGGCAGTAAGCGTGACTGCAGCATATGGAGAACGACCCAACGTTTCAACGTTGACAAATTATACATTAATCAATTATTATCAATGTAATTCTATTAGGGAATATTGAAAGTGCTCACGCATCGAACCTAGTAAATAGCCTCCTTGTAATTGGATAAAATTTAATTGAACCCGTAAATGTAACTAAACTTTTTTTCCCCTAATTCTCATATATTTAACAATATCCACACACTCTATGGAAATAAAGCTTATAGATACAATTATTTATGTTCAGAGCATTGTGAGTAATGTATACTTGACACTGTGCGTAATTAACTAGGTAAATATATTAATTATCAGAGTGGATTTACGGTGGAGATATGTTACAGATAGGAACACCTATCGTCTGTCACGAGAATCAGTATGCAGTAATAAAATCAGGATTTAAATAATGTCATTGTCGGGTAATGATTGTGAATTGATCGTATAAATTTCGTCGCTATCTGTAAATGCTAATAACGTTGTTTTTCTACAAACAAAATAAATCTGTTTTGCATAAAACAAGATCAGGCACTAACCTACTACTACTACTGCTACTGCTGCTGCTATAAGATTTTATTAGCTTTAACGCGGCACAGCAATGGCGACATAAACATTTGGCTATAAACTGTACTTTATTTGGTTAAATTATAAGTACAAACATTCGTAAAACCTAATAGCCAACACAGTTATACTCCAATATCATCCTTATTACATTTCAATACACGTCTATCGTTGTGGACACGTGTGTCGTAGCTTCCAGCGTACATTTGTGACGTAACAACGCATGCGCACTGGACTCTAGTGTATGTAATGCATATTGTCTAATTAATATCTCGTTGACAGAGCGGGTAATATGGAATTTTCATTTTAATTTCTGCTGGCTAGATGTAGAGTAGTGTACGGTGGTATCGCGACGTTGGTTAGCTGCTAGTGTGTTTGGGTAAAATAACTGCTTGTATACGTGTGTATGTGTGTGTGTGTGTCGCGTGGCATATTTATGTGACAGCCGTATACAGTACGGACATCAAGCACTGCCTGCCTAGTTTCTCTATAAACTGCACTAACACAATGATGAATGTTTGACCATTGTAGCACAAACTGCTACTACTACCCCTTTGCAAAGAGAGCTGGCAACGTATGTGTGTGTGTGTGTGTGTGCGCGAGACTCAGCCTCGTGGCGCGCGGAGCCCTACAATATCAATCCATAAATCAAATGGGCCCAATAGATAAATCTAGCGAAACCATTTGCGGGCCACCCCACCGCACCTGGCAAAGCAGCCCGCCATTCACGAACGCTTGTTGCCAAAAACTCGGGGGCCGTTTTTGACACTTGAAGTCGTATGATTGACTGCTACGAGTCGGTCACGTATGTACTGCGTTTGTATACGCCCGCTCGCTCTCTCTCTCGCGCTCTCTCTCCGTCAGAGAGCAAGCTCTCTCTCTCTCAGAGAGCAAGAGAACGGGCAAAGAGAAAAGAGTATTTTCTCTCCGTTTGGCTCGAATTCATCTGTGAAACGAAGCCATGAGCGCAGCATGCGGGGCTCACACACATATACAGAGAGAACATAGAATGCAGTTGTATGTCATATTGTGTAAAGTTTACGATGGCTGGCCTATTGCCAATTAACGAACGACTGCACATTATATCGTTTAACGCGAATCCGTCACATTCCAAATTCCATTCTGCACTAACTACTTAATGGTCACCGGCCATTTCGCTTGGAATTCAATTATACCGATAATTGTTTGAAACAAAACCAGAACAAAAATAAATGTCAATTTTATTCGCGTTTTCGTCTAGTAATTACGCAAGCTGATTTTGACTTACCCGTGACTGTGAAATGGTTATTGATATTATCCATATGCATTGTTGTAGTTTTACATAGAAATATATCACGGACACTGCTGGTGAAAATAATTAGAGCCCAGTTATGCACCTAGCGCACTATAGTTCTACTTTCCACAACAGAACATGGTGCAGGATTACATGGTCGACTGTTCTTACTGGAGTTACCTTACAACTAACTGTTTAATACTAACTGTACAGAAATTGTACAGTACAGACTGCGGTCTTGTCTCGCACACCGATCCATTGTTCTATTTGTGTCAGAAAAGTTTTTTCCCTGGGCCTGGGGAGAAATGAATTATTAGTTGAGTAAACTAGCCATATCTCATCCTGTCACTCATTGTGAGTCACGTAAAGTCACAGTCGTTCTCTCTCACTCACTGCTAAAATGCGGGCGACCTACAATATACACCACCCTACCCCCCTCACCACACCCTTCCCTGGTTACCAACGTTCCAACTACAAATGGAGGGGCCCATTTACTCCAATCATAAAATTTTATTCATAAAAGTAAACCCATAATTCACTGACGACAGAATAAGTTACGCGTAAAAACGAACTTTCCAATTTTCACACATATACAGATTTTTAACATGTTTCATGCTTCAAGCTAATAAAATACAGAGGGTTAGGAGAGGGGGGGCGGGGGGTTGTGAGCAATGAATTATATTTATTATATTCGTCATGCATGTACCCCAATGGTAGATACTGGAGTTGATATTGACTCGAGATAGATTCCTAAAAACATCCAGTTAAAATAAGAAATTGATTGGTGGATTGAACGAACCCAAGACTATGGAAATATATTAGGAAAACATTGAGTGTGTCGCCTTAGTTAATTTATTTCGCTGATAACGGAATCAACACGTTAGTTTGTTGGAAGAAATATTACAAGCTAAAGTTTACGTGTTACGGATATCGAAGTCGACTCTGATAAGCACAGAGGACCTTTTTATTCTCTTTCTCTCGTGGTGTTTTTTCAACGATCGAGTGAGCACACACACACACACATACACACAAGTATAAGCAAGCAATTTGACGTTTAGTGCTCCGTCATGGTCGACCATTCTTCACTATTCATTGTCTCTGTGATTGTATGAGTACACGTGTGTGTGTGTATGATTATTTATTGCTACGGATAATATTGAGTAATAATTAAACTTTTTTGTGTCGTTTTCCTGTGCTGTAAATTTCGGAACCAACATCATAATTTATGAATCATGTCGCACCGACACACTGGTATTTCCATCTTCATCACGCTTGACGGACGGACAAAAAATTACTGGGAAATATAATCTGATTTCAGGATGTCGAAAAAAAAGTTGTGTCAGTCAAATCTAATCAGTTTTTAATTACTGTTTCGCGTTATGGATTATATGTTGCGAGATTTCAGTCAATGGACAGACAGACAGACAGATGCACAGATTTATATTGTGTCCGTTAGCATATGATATGTGTGTATTTATCAACTCTCTGCTTTCAAGTTAATCAAACTAATTTAGACAATATTTCGTTACATTCAATCCACTTTTCTGCAACGTTATAAAATCTCCCTTGGATGGTTAACATTTCTGGGAACCAGTGCCAGATAATGACCCAACACAACTGTAACAGACCCGCTAATGCGTGAACAAAGTAAGTATTTTGGCTGAGTGTGTGTGTGTGTGTGTAAATCTATTGACTGTACGGCTACCTGGACACTGGACTATGGACACAGCGGTGAAACTGGTAGAGCGCCATCGTCCGAAACAGCTGGAACATAAATCACCATCCGAGAGCCGAGCCGCTCTGGCCGTTCTCAGGAATTCGCGCGACAAGCGGAGAGTTCTTGAACAACTAAAGGACTTTCAGATTTGCGTAGCTTACGACAGTGGACGTTGCTCGGAGTTTTGTGAGAAAAAAAGAAGATATGTATGGTAGTATAGGTATACTACACTGGGTGAATAACGTACTGGCCAAGATTTGGTGGGATGGACTGCATTTAGATTTAATTAACAACATGCCAATTTTGTACGCTTATCTGGGAAGAATAGTTAATTTTCTAGCAACCCAGAGATACTGAATTTCTTCGAACTAAAAGTGAAATTCACTAAAGTTTATTACAAATGTCATAATATTAGTAAAATTTCTTGCTAATCCAATGATCCTTCTGTACTAAGCCTTGCTATTATCAAACAGTAACCTTTTTCTATTAACTGGTTGTTCAAATTTGTCATTGGACAATACCACCAATTAGATTAACCATATCTCTCTTAAGATTCTTTTATTTGTATATCCAAATTTCTAATTCTTGGTTGAGTGAATATTTTTCTATCATACACTTCTTCTAATGTGCTGTACAATTAATCTTTCAATGCAGTCTAAAGCATACAGTACAAACACTGGCCAGTGCAGTGTTGGTGATGGCGTGGGCCACACTTGCAGCCACACATGTTCAAATGTTTACATACTCGCCTTGGCTGCCATGGTAACACGTCCGTGGATTGATTCACGACACTGCGAACTATGATATACGAGCGGGCAAGTCTCATTGTTACAACATGGCAGAGTGACAGGTAAGAATGTACATTGCTGGCTACAGCGACAAACGCATACATTCTGATTCTGCAAGCGCGATAATTGTTGGAATAAACCAACCTTAAGGGTAATTTTAATTCTGCAGCAATAACTATTCCCCCGCTCTCTTTTTCCTTATCTTCTTCTCATGCGTTTAAATTTTTTGTCAACTGATTGCTGCTCGCATTTATGGGACCAGATTTTCACACGAATGCAAGTGCGTCATTGGAAAATTAAACTTCTAAATCTCAAATCAACTTGATTATACACGCAACATTATTCTACACCCGTAATTCTCGTTCTATTTAATGCTATTTGGTTTTATGATCACAGCAAGAGCTGTATTCGTTGACGGACATTGCATAAACTAAACAAACAGCAAATCAACCAATCACAATTGCGAGCACACACACGCGTAGAAACGCTTATTAACTGATAACAAATGAGCGTGACAATACAGAAAAACTAACTAGAAATGGAAATGAAATTAACAATTGGATTCGGTTGGCGGGGGATTTAGATTATGAATATAATCTTTGTTTTTGTACTAGGCGATATTTAATTTGGCATGGTGAGATAATAAAGCCGGGTTATTTTTGGGCTCATTCCATCGTTTTGTTGGACAGACTGGCCGTCCGTCACATAGAGTTATAAACACTTGTCTCTGCCGTGTGGTGGATGAAGGAGGGTAGGGTGTAGTATGTGTTTTTCTAGAACGGAGACGTCGTGTTGGCAAGGTGCCTTGCTATAAAATTGTCACTTGAATTTTTGTGCCATTGACCGACATAAATATGGACGGTGTATAACTGAGTGTCACAGTCTGTATTTACTCAGTCGCGCACTATATATACACTGGTGCTGCTGCTGCTGCTGGCTGGCTTATTTTAGATTATCCCCGATGTATTCATTTACTCGCAGGACATAAATTTCACATCTACCAAATGCTTACAACAGTTGCTCACTGAGAGAGAGAGATTGGAGACCCACGTCTTTTCAAAATAACTGTTTGGATAAATCGCTCTACGTATTTCTTATTTTGATTGATATGCACAGTCGCGGGACAGTGTCCGAAATAGCTGACTGTGAAATTGGCGATGTCTACGAATTTATCAAAAAAACTAACTCGAGCTCGAGTATAATCGTATGCTATTTGTAAAAATATTAGTGGCAAATCAGTATCGATGGCTTGGGAGTTTTAAGAAATGAATTTCTAGTAATAGTTTCCTTATAATGTTACGGACATATAGTGACACGATAGTACCGATGGCTGTTGTACAGGATCCAGAGCCACCCACGACGCGACGCACAAGCTTCGTCGGATAAATCAACAGTGTGTCATATTGTCACAGAGTATAGACCCACGCAACGTCAGTTCTCTTTCTCGCAACCGGCAACGTTCTGCAGCAGCAAGTCTTCTTCAAGTCAAAAATGTCACCAGCAAAAATACCTTACTCCATTTCACATAGGCCAAATAAAACTTCTAATATTAAATGTACATCTACTATCAGAATATAAAATCATCGACTAGCAAAGAAATAATAATATAAATTATCTCCAAATGGAAAGGAAACTGTTATAAATTATACTTGATGATCTACTTAAGTACCGGCAGTTATTGTCTATGCTAATAATGTACAAGCCATTCACATAATAAAACTATTATACACTTTTCCTGGAATACACAATTTCCTCTCCAATTAAAAACTGAGGAACTAAATTTTAACGACATCAATAAACAATTCAAATAAAATAAAACAATGTCCCGGCCAAAATCAGCAATTAATCTGGTTGATAATCAAGATTAGCAAGTGTAGATTGGTATCAAATTAGTAATAAACAGCTCACACACACACACAGACATACAGACATACATATATATAATCCATGTAATATTGTACATGTACTAGTTAACAGTAGCAGCAGTAGTAGTAGTAGTGGTAGTATTTTTTGTCTTCTCAGTTGAGTTGAGTTCGTTGTTGGATGAAACTACCTGTTGCAGATACTCGTTGGTACAGGCTCCTCTACAAGCGTACAACAGAGTACGTGTACGTGTACGTGTACGTGTGTGTGTGTGCATCGTCATCCGGCCCAGTTAAATAACGATTTAACAAAAAGAACACTCGCCTCTCTGTCCCAGTACTGGCAATTTTACACGCCACGTTTTTTTTCACCGAAAATACTCGTCCAACCGCCGAAAACAACACTGGACATCATCATTCATTATCGTGCACTGCCACACCGCGCGATAGTTCGTACGGCTTGTTTTTTTTTATTCTATTTTGTTGCCTCCCAGTTTGTTTGTTGATTAAACAAACGATCAACGAATGTGATCGCTTTTCAATTTTTCTGGTCAATGTTCTTTGTGCGTGTGTGTGCGAGATTTCATTAGCGTAAACGAGCCGAGTGAATGGAAACTACTGAGTTTGTAATGGATCATTAAATGGAACATATTTGTTGAAAACCGAAAGTAATTTCTATATAATCAGTAATTAATACCTTATATTTTACTCTTCTCTGTGGGATGTTCTACTTAACCATACTGAAGATTATGAAGTCGTTAACTTACCTGTAACAAAAACAAGAATAATTAATGTCTGTTCAGAAATTTCAAAATGTAAAACATGCATAACTGAATCATTATACCATAATAAATATATGTGCTCTCAGTTGAAATAAGTACGAATATCTGGAGTGTATATCCCTGAAGATGAAATATGTATGAAATATATTAATTGTATCTTTAATAATGTATCGATTTCATAAGGCGTTCTTTTACCGGTGTAAACTGAACCGGATCACACTTCCGTCCACTTTATATCCACCTGACGGACGCATAATAATGATGTGTGATATTTCATTTAAACTGGCCGTGGATCGGAAGCCACTGATCACTCGGCCTTAGCTTGAGATTTTATTAAAACGTAATTTTTGGTGTCAATTGTCTCGTTAATCTTGTCATGATCGACTATGTCGTGATCACGTGGCCACACCCATCCTCCAATCACGGTGGACCGGCCCACCGCCGTAACCAATCGCCACGCACTGTACAAGGTCGCGGACGCAAAAATAAATAGTTGAAGAGAAAACAAAAAGCAACGGACACAGCAGCAGCAGCCGCAACAGCCTCAGCCAGTATAGACTGAAGCATGGAATATATGTGAGAAGCGTTCTGAACATACCATTGGTAATACATATATGTATGTATAACTATGGTAGCCGAGATCTTACAGGCTGAAACCTGCGTTCAGTCTTTATTCTTTATTCTAAAGCCCAACATTGACTTAGCTAATAGATTCTCATAGAAATAAAGTAGGGAATTTCCATCGTGTTTCTAGAATTTAAATGTTATGTTTCATGATGGAAGATTATTTATAGTATGATGATTGCTTCATTGACACACATCATTCATGGTGTCTGGCATATTTTACATTAATGCACATTAAAGTTTAGAACTAACGTTTGTAATAAGTGGTGTTGAGTAATTAATCTGTAGAACACAGAATGCATAGATATGATTTCATCTTCTGCGCCGTGTATTGGCTATTTAGCCTTCAATTTTAGATTTATAGCCTCGTCAAATCATCGCTTAAATTAGAATAATTCTTCACATCAACAGCCACTAACGTGAAACAACAGCAATGCTGTCAGAATCCATTACACAAGATTAACAGTCGATTCAGTTTCCAACATTTACCAAAAATTATCCCCAAAATCTCGAGAAAATAGCTTTAAAATTTAATAAATACTACTTGTAAAACGATTAATTTACAAGTAGTATATTTAATTAAGTTTAGTTTTTTGTATGGTTAATTGTCGGCTAGTTATGTTATGTAAATGAACATATTGATTAAGCCCCACGCTATCGAACTATCTATAACACAGTGTTGGTTGGTTTTGTGGTGAAATCGAGAATGATTTGTTTGCATAGAAAGTTCAGTGATATTTATATGATTGTCGACTCGATATGATTGATATATGACTGTTGGAAATGTCAGACAGACACGTTGCGGATTCCTTTTTTAATCTAATATGAAACAACATCAGTTTAAATATCACACACAGTTCTATATTATATATCATACAGATACAGACCTGTATAGAATATTTTTTTATACAATATAAGAAATATATGCTGTCAAGTTATCGACTAGCAAACTATCAGTTGATACAATTAAAATATATCCAATGATCTGTTTAGTTCTAAAGGAATTTCTCAATAATTTTTCAAGATCGCCGTAACCTTCAAAGCGAGCGTGATTATTCACTAGTGAAATATTCAAATGAGTTCGCGCGCGCGCACACACACACACACACACACACACGGGAAAAGAAGAAATCATTTAACATTTTGACATTTGATTGCAGTTAAATTATGGCTGGCATAAAACAGGCTCGGCAATAAAATAAATATTAAAGGTGTATGTAATTTATTTACTCACTCGTGGAATGGCTGCCGCTCGTTATGCAAAACAAATAAATTAACAAATCCATAGCACTCTCTTTTGTGTGTTCACCTAAATCCAGAATTGTTACAAGTCGATATTTAGCAAGTAATGAAAGTGCTACAAAATTAAACCGTACATGACGACGATATTATATCGGTGAATTTATTATCTCGCAAGTTCTAAACAGCTGATACACAGCCGACGGCGATGTCGACCAAAGGACGTTTACACACGCTGGTGACGTGTTTTAGTTGACCGGTAGCTGTTGAAACCGCGTCACCAACCAGTTTTCCAAATGTTACCAATTTATGAAACCGTGATCTAAGTGGTCTGTTAGTGATAATCGTCAATTTCTAGAACTTTGTATCGATATAACTGTCTCATTGATATAAACAGGTAGATAAATTATGAAAAGTATTCAAATAAACCTAGACAGCAGGTGATTTGATCAACTATAAATGCTTAATATGTGCAAATGATTTGGCTACTAGTAAAACATTAGAGATATTTCTCTCAGCCAACTAAATTCTAATTATATCCTTTAAAATCCCTCATCAACTTCGATCAATAACAAATGATTTTACGTATAGATAAAATATAATTGTACAATCTATGTATATTCGGTGAATTTTCTACATAAAACTACGTCGAGAATTCACCGAAAATGTTTGCAAATTAACGAGGCAAGTCTGATGTGTTATCTGTTGAAATTAATCTTTAAAGAATAAATTATTACTTTCTGTATATTTAAAATTTATATTTCCTTTAACGAGCACACTGTTCAGAGATAATTCTTCAGTTCAACGTACTCGCAACGAGCAGAATTATCGCAACTTTTCACTCTGTATGTGACGCAATGATTTAGTGGACACATCCAAAACAATAAATATATTTGGTAGAAAAGTAACCAGAATGACAGAGAGAGAGAGAGACAGAGTGAGAGGGCACATATTTGCTGCACAACAGACGCAAAGCGGGCTCCAGTACAGTTTTATGAGCACACACTGCACACGATTGAACGGAAATATGGTTTGAAAATAAATGTTAATGACTAAACTACACGAACAACCAATAGTAAGTGGATTTGTGTAACGTGTGATGTGAAATAATTAGAAATGTGTCACACCGTGCTAATAATTTATGGCTGACTATAATCCTGAACTGTGGATTGAAATCGATCACGGTATATATTGCTTGACAGCAAAACAATATTTTCAATTACAAGTTGTTAGAAATATGAATGGCAAGATGAAAATATAATTGTAGGAAGACAAAAAGATTCTCTATTTCCAGATGCACAATAATTACATAAATTACAAATAAAATGTTAGTACACGTAGGTAGGTATATAAAGATAGAACTTATTCCTTTAGTAACGTACGCCACTGTTGCCAATTACGGTAACACCACAAGCAGGAGCAACAGTAGTGTATAGTAAATGTTTGTACCGATATAGGATTACGCCTGGCGTATCATGTATGTAATTCAGGATGTAATAAGAGCTACCTCCTCCTACAGACGAACCGGTAAAATGTTGGACTCTATACCTATATATACGTGTGTGTGTGTTATACGGTTATACTGGTTAAGAGTCGTAACTCGGCCAGTTACCAGGCCAGTTACCAGGACGTAACTCGGTCGGGTTATGAGTCTTACAAAGGCGACGACGCGTCATTTGGTTGAAGACAAAACCGCAATTCTCCGTGTACAACAGCACCTTGTCGAGCATCGTGTTACTACGGAAGTAAAATGTGAATTTACAACTATTGTTTATACCTAGACATGAAACGGAGGAGGAGGATGAGGAGGATGAGGAGGTAGTGCTCGCTACACATGTGTTATTACTAGAACACTCGATATTACAACACTAGAAAACAGCAAGCGTCATAATATGATTAGTAGTACCTTTCAACATGAAAACTGACGCCATTTTATTATCTTTTGACAGTTTGATCCATGTCCTAAAAGTATATATATACGTGGCCATTTATAAATATAATAATAAAAAAAAGAATTACAGTGTTTTTTCTGCAATGATGTTATGTGTGAAGTAAAATTAACAAGATGTACTTGTAGTAAACACAAACACGTATGCATAAATACAATACATACATATATACAACACGTACATAGCTTGCAAGCTTACATACACACACACACACACACACACATACATACGTATAGATGTATATTCAACACTCGTTCACAACTGACGTTAACTGTATAGAGATAAACATATGGTGTACACTAGGTTATTAACACCATCAATATACGCAGATGGCTGTGGATATTATTTCTGCAATTTGTATTCATCCAAGAAGTTTGCAAATAAAAACAATGTCTCAACAAAACACACACACACACACAGGTACAGGCACACAGGCACAGGCAATGATATGCTGTCACCGGTAAAAACTGTTGGACAGTTATAACTAATATTCATCTTTACTAAACTAATTACACGTCCATACTGAACATATGTATGTAATTAAATAGCAGTATTAACACCTTAGTATATATATAATTATATTTGTTATACAAAGATATAACTATATACTTGTACATCAACAATTTTAAATGTTGAACAAACCTGTTCATGATGTAAAATATTAAGTATTTTATATTATTTTATTTAGTACAAATCAACTATGAATTGATGTTGTTTATAAAAATAAATGATACACGGGGGAAAAACCGATAAAAACTCACCCCACCAACTATCGCGCTCTACTTGAATGCAACATCCCTATTTAATCGAAGACAGGGTCCATAAATAGTTAGGATATAATTACACGGATTAATGAACAAAACATAGGGGGGGGCGCGGGGGCAGGAGGTAGGGTTGGTCGATAGACCGGGGGTGGCGGCCATTGACGAAACGCAAGCGGTTAGCGATCGTAGCCGTCAGTGGCAAGGAGTTGAATGATTGACGAGACTGACACACGCACATACATGCGCCCAGTGCAATGCTTATCGAACGTCACAAAATAGAATACAACATACGTACATACAGGTGATAGACAGAATACTAAATATTCACTAATATATATTGTAGTAAATTGCAACTTTAACAACAATGAGTACTGCAAATGATATTCACCTAAGAAATATATAAAAATATATAGTGCTCCCGTGAACTATTCTCCTTTCAGTATACACTTACAAGTCTCCTGATTAGTATCTCCTTGGACGCTACCGTTGACACTTGATTGCAGACAGAGAACGTTAACTTTATAATATATAAACGGCACACATGTGTGTGTAATTTATTTACATGGCTTATGTTTTTACAAACACTCTCTCTCCTCTCTCTATATGTATATGTGAGTGTACGTGTACGTATGTGTGTGAGTACATCTCATCACAGATGAGTGACATTACTCATCATTTGATGAAGACATATATCTATTACTCATAATAAAGTGAGGACAGTGTCATGCAATGGCGTCAGACGTCAACTAAATGATGGAATAGGGCGACAAGCACAGACAGACAGACATTAGCAGAGCACATAGTGTCAATAACACGTACATACATACATGTGTGGGTAACAAGAACTAGTCAGGTATTTAAAATCTTAATCATAACTTTAATTATCGAACAAAGAGATGCAAACACTAGCAAGGACAAAAATGTATCGACAACGAATGCACAAACAAATGAAATCAATTTATTGACGCGGTCGTTCTACAGCCTGCAACAGCACTGGCAGCTTTATGCAACAGCAGCAAGCGGCACAAAAGTGTATTTAAATATAAAACATACAATTCTGCTTGACACAAGACATACTAGTAGGAACGGGAGAGGCAGCGGGCGAGGTGTGCAGCAGTGTGTATATATACATAGAATGTTTTGTGTTCAAGCGCAACTGATATTGATAACGCACTCATTTATTGAAAACATGGGCACACAGCATACTTTGACACGTTTACAGATAATGTTAGCGGCAGAGAGAGAGAGAGAGAGAGAGAGTTCGGTGTTTTGAAAAGCGTTCAAGTGACAACTTCTACAATTATACACCGCTATTCTTCTACACGCCTGATGTAAATGTGTAAACGAAGCTTTACATGCGCAGACAGTGTGTAATAGTTTGAACAACGAATGTGTTGTCCAATGTTTCGAACTGAACAAGCGGAAGGTATCGGCATATAATGAAAAGAGATGATGGCAAAAAGTATTTTACAATATCACTGACAATTGAAATACTGCACAGCCAATCAGTTTCTTTCTCAGGCAAATGTACAAAAACAAAATGATGGTTTGTATAACACTTGAAACTAAATAGAATTATTCATAAGTTCTGTATTAATCCTTAGCGAATGTGAAAGTAGAAATAATTGTACAACAAACTAAATGGTTGGATAAGCATGGTGAGACAGTATATAAAATTCAGGTACAAATGTTTGTTTCAAGTTTTTCCCGCAATGTCACCGTGAATATTTGAAAGGTAACCATGTAGTCTTCCTCAACTAAAACAACGACAGCAGCTCTCAAACTGTTACACGCATTTACGTATGCAGATTAACATTTTTCCGGAACGGAAATATAAATCAACCGTTTTTAATTATGTAGAAAAATTAACGAGAACGATTTCATTATTGCATAAGAAATTTATGTCTTTACATCTTTGGAATATAAAATCAATTTAATAAATTTGACAAGCGGCCTATTAAATTATACCGTGATGGTTTCTGGGTAATAGACAAGTTAGTTTAAGTGTGTGTTGGAATATCTATAGCCATAAATATAGCAATTTATAACAAAAAAAACAAACTGTGGAATATCAATGATATGAACAGAATAAAATACATGAAATTATTCTTGTATTTTTCTGTTTAAACATTTTTAGCTACATTAGTTTAGAAGTAGCTGGCTACGGTACAGGTTCATTATCCAGTTTGATCTTCACTGGCTGTACATGGTGAATGTCACGCGAGAGGCACGTTCACTAAAGAGAGAGACAGAGAGAGCTAGAAGAAGTCTCCAGCTTGTTTATGCTATCGTCGTTTCATCACCATCCACGAAACCGCTATAGCAGCGCCATCAGAAGCAATTACCGCCATCATAAAACTGGAATATACTTATTCAAATAGACCGCCGCCAGCGTTACACTTCGGTCATCTCCGTGCACCCGACAATGCCCGAACACGACTAGTGCTCGTCAGGCGATTGTCTCAAAGTTAGCACTCTGTAACCACAATGTTGATCCAATTATAATAAAACAAGCGACGAACGTTCTATAAAGGGGGGAGGGGGGACAACAGCCTCCATTAATGCGACCTCTATGTTCAAAACTTATCGTACACCCATCATTATCAAGCCAAAATGCACCCTCCATTTATAGAAGGTAAAAATGTATTCATATTGCCTGCTTATAACGCAAAGGACAAATATTAAACTAAGGGTAAATATACTAAAAAACACTGGAGCAATCATATGCGACACTGAATTTAAATTTGATATACGCTCATCCGCCGCTGATTCTACCAGCAATGTTGCGGTTTAATCAAAACAAATCTTGAATTCACCAAGAAACAAAAATCGCTTCGCACTTCTGCGGATGACAATTTTATCAGTCAATATGAGTTAAATAAAATACTGTGAAACAAGATCTTCGATTGGGGATCCGTGCGATCCACAGCTGTGCTATATCTATATAGCTTTGCGAGAGAAACAGAGAGAAACAGAGAGGAACGGAGGTAAGGGAGTTGGTTGGTGGCATCTTTGCACCCGTCCTGCATAGAAAGCTGCTCATTGGTGCGGGTGATGGCGTCCCGGGACGTCGGGACGCCCGGCCGTGATGGACACAAGACACCGAGACGACATCACGATCTCGATAAATGTTAATACCTCAATATGCAGTATATCTCCATTCCGGGGAGAGAGCGAACGAGAGACAGAGAGAGAGAGAGAGAGAGGGAGCGATTTCGTTGTAAGGCAGGGAACAGGCAGGAGAGTATTCTAACATTCCCTACACACACACACACACGTACATACACACACGGGAAGTTGATGAAACCAAAGTTCCTTCGTTAGCTCCCAATGCCTTCTCCGTGTGCTAACAGACTCATTTCTCTCAGTTACTTGTGCTAACTCTCCTTCCAACACACTTTCTCTATTTTCTTTTAGCATCTTCTTTCGTCCTACGCTGATCTGCTGAGAATAAATGATACGATTTCGTCAGCGAAATACTGACAAGAAATACCTGAAGAAGAAATTATTATATATTCCAGATTCATCCAAATAGTTTTTAATAAATATTTTCAAATATTATTCTCCGCTTAACGTTTGAATTTATTTGACATCAGAAAGTAATATTTAATTTCTTTATTAATATTCATACGTTGTACCTTGAATTTATTCCCAATGTTCATTATAAATAAAGTAAAATTATTATCGAGGCTGTAACTGTCATAATAAAACGATCCTCTATGTTATATTGCCCTGGCCAGTTGCGCAATGAGACACACAGAGAGCCAATAACCGACACGTACATACATACATACATACAAGCATTACATAGATATATACCTGTATCTAATAATAATTATACACACTACATACTATATATACTAATAAACTTATGCTAAATACATTAACAACAATGATTAAACCAGTATTTCTTGCTTACCAGATATAAATATATATAGCCTGATATCACACATGAACTGTTAATTAAACCAATACATCACTGTCAATCACGCTATAACTGGTCTGTTTGTTTGTATAAGAATTTATTTATTTTGATTTGTAAAATATTCGTTGGTAATTATAATTGTATATCGAGTGGCAGGCACACACACACATACACATACATACACGGATGCAACGTTGCAATTCATTTGAATGAACTTAAAACTGCATTCAGCGCTCGTCTCGTTTCAATAATATTTATACAATCTGCCAAAAGTCGATGGCATGCTGTTCGTTTCACTAGCAGATCCCAGTTTAGCATTCCATGGGACCTAATGTAAACTCTACCAGTGCCAAACTGCAACGGTGATTAATATTTGCAACAACGTGATATATAGTCAACAAGTATAAACCCAAACGCTCTTATTGCTAGAGTATTTTTACAAACATACAGCTGGAACAATACACATACTTCATAATTTGTATACTAGATTTTTGCCCCGTCAATTTCCCTGAGTACATCTCTGAACGAGTCGCCAATGTCCACCCCTAGACGTAAGCACTTCGACCGTCGCACTCATCCCCTGACGTCTGATTCCCCCCGCGTACAATGCGAGTATGTCATTTTATTGAAAAATACCGCGCGCTCTCTCTTTCACCGTTGTTGTTCTTCAACAAAACGTTCGAGTCGAGATGATGTAAATTGCTTCTGAACAATAAATGGTACCCTGAGACCGATAATACTAAAGCATCTGCACTTTTAAAAAGCTTCTATCATATGTATATATGTCAGCCGGAAATAAAAATAAAAAACTAAAATGGATACTTCACCCATACATAGTTAATTCAAGTCTGATGTCCACTGGTATAAATAAATGATGATAGTATTCTATCATTAGTGTTATACAGTCATCACATGCAATCGTTCTCAACCGATACACTACTTAGGTAATTGAATAAAATTATATACATTCGTTAAAAACTGTACCTCTGCTATTGTTGTCAAAAAAATAAAAATAAACCAGTATTGAAAAATTACGACTGTGACACGGTGAAAAGAAGAGGAAGAAGAAGAGATAAGAAACATTGACGGGTATCTGAACTGTGATATGCGACCAGCTGTGTGTGTGTGTGTGTGTGTGTGTGTGTGGAGACATTGTACATAAAACCATTTAAAATATGCCCACGCATCACGATATAAATAACCATTTCATGTCAGAGCGCGTATTGTCATACAACTTTGCGTTGGACCCCAAGATACATCAAAACAAGCCAATATATTATAACGAACTCATACCCTCAAATCCCAGAGCCAAGAGAGCACATACAGTTACAGAAGAATTTATTATTAATCAACTAAAAATACAACTACTTCTAATATATGATAATCACTTTCATAATCCAGACACTCTTCATCATCGCACATCATCATTATCAACCTTGAACAAAACACACAACGACACTAGCGACATCTGTTATAGAGTAACAGTACTAACCACAATCATTACCAAAATATTCCAAATATAAATTATCTACTTATTCGTAATTAAAACTGTCAACAATTGCAATAAATAGTGCTAAAAATTATTAATTATATTTATGAAAAACAAAAAATTACCACCGGACATATTTATTTTAATATGGAGACGAGAAACCAGTTTTCGATGGAAAATTATTATAATGGCAGTTAATATTTGTGGTGAATAATCGTCTTTTGATCAACATAAATATGGAGATAAAAACAAGTAACATATAAGTTTCTGATTTCAAATCGACGACTCACGTCTGTAACTTGAGAATGGCTGGTGAAGAGATTTAGATGGAATTTCTACCGATGTAGGTTTCAACATTCCATTTACAATTTATTTATTGATTTCTCTAAATGTATTTTAGCAGGGTGTCAAAATGTGAAACGTATATATGTATGCATGTGATATGCTAATGTATCGTTTGATTGTAATTAATGGCTGATTTACTAATCAACTTGATTTATGATTGGATGAGAAATATCATGTTATAAATATCAGGTGATTTCATAAATAAAACTATTTTTTTTACACACAACAGTACTTAGATCCTGTTCCTGCCACGGTAGGTAATTATTCGTTTTCTAAACTCTATTCTAAAAGCCGCTACTCACCAACGGAAACTGTTACCGGTTAACCATTTTAGTTACCGAAAAAATGGTAATCACTTTGTACCTGTCATAAATCAGTTTTTTTTCTCTTCTTGTTCCATGTCGCTGTGTATGTGAGTGACGTGAAATATGTTTCCTTCAGAAAAATGTAAAACTGTTGTACGTTGAGTGATATTGGAGTTGTGAGTGGAAAAACACAGTCACAAGTATTTATATGACTTATGTAAGTTTTCCCAGTAATATTTATATATTCTAATTGACAAATACTTGTAATGAAACATCAATTATTACAAACAATTGTTAGTAGGTAATAATTATGAAGAATATTTCTACGAATAATAATTTATTGTATACGATATCTTGTTGTGGCTCGGCCATGTTGGATATCGCGCGTGTTATTTATTGATACCTGCATACCAATCTGCATAACATTGACACGTGACACCCACTCTTGTTGCGAATAGCCGTGCGGCATTCAGAGCAAAAATCATTATTCTGTTCTTATCTAAAATGTTCACCTTCAATAACACAAACAGCATTAACGCTTTTGAGGAATTTTTACTCTCTAAAATGTATATACCAAATATAGCAATCTGATTTGTGATAAATACATCGTTATAGAAGGCAAAGAATTATTGTTGACGAATGTTGTTGTTATGAATATTTGTTTTAAACACCTACACACATACACATGTGTGAGTGTGTGTGTGTATTATAGTGTGTTATTTTTTAGTTAAACAGCATTGCCGAGTTCACACGCAGTATATACCCACGTAAATACAAAACGTTATGATTTATTTATAATCTTTTACACATGTTAAACGAACATAGCGTAATTCAACTCATAGCGTGTATTTCATACACCCGTTCACGACATGTCCACACATAAAACAGTAGATTTTATTATATTAGAAATGCGAGCAAATAATTGGACCCAAAAGAGCGACGTGGTGTCTTAATTATTGTGACTCATCAAATGAATTATGTTGTTTACAAGTATGTAAATACATTGTAATATTTGGCATCTAAATAATTCTAATATTTTATTCAACAGAAATAACGCGAAATTATTAGGTATATTTTGATTAAATCAATTGTACCGCTGTTTTTTTTTAATATTTTTACAATTTTTCACAGGCCAATGATCAAACACATGCACATATATATATAGACAGTAAACATTTACAAAACACAAAAATAAATACACGTTATTATGAAGAGTAGTTCACAAAATACACATAATTTAATATGTGCTGGTGAATAATATTTTTTTTTGCCGGTGCACTAGAATTAGCATTTACATACATTTCACTCATTGACAGTAACGGAAACAAAAATATTCGATATGTCAAATTGTTTACACACATAAAATGACAGTCGTATTGTGTCCACTATCGAATATAAACATAAATAATACATAATTGTAATTGTTAAAAATATCCGCGGGTGTATTTATATTTCAAAACTATACAATGACATGTGTGACAAAATTAAGTATTGCATATCAATATAGAAAAATTACAAACATTATCTTTCAACACTACTTTATCACTGCCGCTGGAGAAATTCCCCGCAAAATATAAAATAACTAAGAAAAACACTGAACGAATAAAAGCAGAGAGTCAAAGCGGCACAGGTATTTCGATATAAAGTTCTTTCTTGCAAGTTGTATGTGTGTGTGTGTTGGCCGCGCGGCTACACACATTCTAACCATTCCACGTATAACAGAGATGTCGCATTTGTCTTTGTTTGACCCTTGGCACATATGTACACGCACATTCAAACCTAGAATTCTATCCGGTAATATATCAAAGTGTTTAGTTTCTTAACACATACGAAGCTCTTGTTATTTCAATTGAAAGTACCAAAAATTATTAGTTGTAAATTTGGAAACTATTATTTGAACACACACCAAACATCAAACATCAGTTTCACTGCAAGCTACAGTAACAACAAACAAAACAAGGACGATGGTGGTGTTTAAGTGTTCTTGTTAAATATAAAAATCTGACATAATGAGATGATTGGGCGGCTGGATTTATTTACAGGGTCTCCCATTATCTGTAACCGGTTGTCAAGCCTTTAAAAACGGTCATCTGGAACACAGAGGGAAGGTGTGCAGAGGTGTGCAGGGGACGTTGCATTGGCGACACAACACAGCAGAGAGCCTCTCTGTACATGTATGCAGTGTTTTACTTATCTTACGAGTTATGCGATCCACATTTACTAAATCTACGGAACGACCCGTCAATCCACATTAAGATAATTCGGGCGCCAGCCTCTGCTTCAACCGGACGTAACGCTACTTAACGCAACGACGTGAACGTTACAATTAGCATAAAGAGTTAGCTAAACCGCGTGATACTATTTTTTAACTAATTTCCCGAAGAGAAATTAATATATAGTTATAAGTATTTTAAGATGCTGTACAAATGTGTTTGTGAAGAAGACAAAACAAGACATGAATGCGAGTATTTTATACAGAATCTTCTGGCATTGTGACACAATTAAACAGTATGAATAACGCACATCATATGCCATGACACACATGTATAATTTATGGTTAGTTGTTTTATGACAATCATTTTGGTACGAAGCCCACATACCACAGCGACTCTCTTTCCTCAAAATATTCTCGAATTATCAGCTTGCAAATCTGAAGATCGCCTACACACACACACACACACGTATTTAGGTATAAAACCAGTCTGATTGAACCTTGGACTTGAGAAGATATTTTGGTTTTTCCATCAACTTTGACTGTCTGTCTGTGACAGCCATTTTTTTACATATTATTTCTTGTTTTTTTGCTATTGAATAGTGTACATCAATTAATTTTATTGTTTTATTTACGGTCGTCATTTACTAATAACATAGATTTAGAAATATTTTCGGGACATTATTGTAAAAATTGTTGACTCATTAAAATTTTTTGATGAGCCACTTAAATAGAAGAATGCAATAACACAATATAAATTTATTTATAGTCATCGTCGATTTTATCGATTTCAAAAATTTCCAAAATTTTCTATGATGACTGGTATCTTCAATAGCTGTTTTTTCAATATGAAAATTTAATTTTTATTTATGTATTCCAATTAAAAATGTAGAAAAGTTGTTGAAAAAAGTTCGTCACGATGCAAGATTCGACGTGTAGTTATTCAGAATGCAAGATCTAGACAATCCTTCAAGCAGACGCCAATTAACTTCGGCGGAGCAACAACAGCGGTGTCAACGATGCACCTCTTGGCAACTCACTCGCATGCACACTCGCTGTCGTCAAACTGGTCCAAAAAACACACCAGAGACATTGTTTTGTGTCTCTCTATAGGCCCTGCATGTGCACGCGCGTGTTACGTCACACGCCATTTGTCAATCGTCTGTTTTTGCCGTTTCCTTGGTCAATTTTGACAGGTGCAAACTATTGGTTGACGCGAATTTATCGTACTGTTTTCGTGATCGTTAAGGAGTGATTGTTTGTCTTGTGTGCGCGGTGTTGTTGTGCTCTGCGTGGCAAACTAAAATATATTTTGGTAGATGATGGCACAAATTAGTTCATAAATTTATGTACTGTAAGTAAAAAACCCAAGACAACAAAGATAATCGTAGATAATATATTAATTGGCATGAGAAGATATTGTTGAAACTGAAGGGCATTCCATTTACGAGAAATTAGTCATGTTTCCACTGATTCACACAAGTTTAGTACTCTCTTCAAAGATATTAGACGCGCTTACTGCTGGGTGGAGAATATAAATAGATCGCTCATCCTCTCTCTCTCTTTCTCTTTCTACTTGAGTGCCGCACCGAGTCAAGTTCACGGGCTGGCACTTCCTTATCTACGCATTTTATTAACTTAAACACGCATTCGTCTCTAACACAGTACACGGTGGTGATGATGTTAACAAATAATGGATTTCCTAATGACAAATAAACATTCCTAAATAGCTAATAAAAAAGAAATTTAATCGTGTGCTCTGAGGTCAAACCTTACTTTCACTTAAAAACTGAAATATTTTATTTATATCCACTTTTAAAAAGTGATATTCTGAGAAGAATGTTGTTCGAACTGGAGGATATTTGAATTAGATCATTGGAAGAATGAGACAAGATGTTTTCAAACCGTATAAGGTGTAGTTTCAATGAGACTGGATCATAATCTATCTATCTTTCTGTATATTTAATAGTAAGATTAACTGTAAACTACCCTAAAGAAACTGATATTCCAAGTCGGAAGTACCATCATCACCTGAATCGTTTAATCTCTTTCATCAAATGCTATTCACTTCTATTTCTCTACCTGACCTGTTCAAAAGCATCTCACCGTTACGAAAGAACCACTTGAGATGACGAAGCTTCCGATATTTGGCGCTGTGTGTGTACGGATATTCACCAAAAGAGAGCGAGGGAGAGAGAGAGAGGAGTGTGCATTAATGAAAAAAATATGTTTCTGGAAGTGTTAACAAAGCGTTACATGGGGCCCGTGCCTGTAACGGGGACTCTATTATGCCAGCTCGGATGATCAATTTCAATTTGGAGGCAATTGTTGAAAAGCCAGCGCTACCAAGTGGCTTGTAACGCTTCAGCCCACAGCGAGAATGGTTCGGAACACAGAGCGAGAGAGTAAGAGCGAGCTTCTCTGGGAGAGGAGAGTATTTACCCACTCCATTCCAGACGAGACATGATGATACTACGTTGTCCCTTCCAGGCTGCATCTCCATATCAATGCAGCACAACACACCAAGTCTCCCAGCAGTATAAAAACATTTTATGGCCCAATAATGGCACATTCCGAATGCTACACTGTACTTAAATGACTCCCCGGCTCCATCGAGATAATTTTCAACCGGTTTAAATCAAAGACGAACCTGTCCATCCATCCATCCATCCATCCATCGAGCCAGCCAGCCAGGCAGACAGTTGATGTCTCGGTCATCGTCGTTACTGGCTCGATGAAATAATAACGATTTATAAAATTGGTTTTGCAGATACAAGAGATATGAGCAAATCGGTCAGACCGGTCTACATCGGCTGCTGTTGCACTCTCTGCGCTGATTGGATGGATAATTTGGATGCGTGGGTAATGTCTGTCGAACGGTGCATCAATTTTGTCAGTAGCGGGTCTCTGTACAAAATTCTCAACGCAGAAACGTAATTGCGGGAAAGTTTTATCGTGTACGTGAATAGCCAGTGCTTAATATATAGTAATTTACATAACTTTAGTTTATTCCAAGAACATGTGACATTCTTTCAAGACAATTTCTTGAATCACTGGGAAATTTCAGAAGTAATATCAATTAACCAATACCAATATTTTGTTCGATCCAGTTTGTTGACTAATTCTGGGAATATTCGAATGACATTTCGATGCAGATTGACATGCTGAATCATTGGGAAATTTTAAGAAACCTTCTACTGTTTTTTTTAATAAAACTGTTGTCATCACATATTCATTTATTTACCTTAATATTTGCCGGTTCAATTTAAAATCCTTTAGAACAAATGTGGGTGCAAAAGTCGACCTGTTCATTGTGTTTATGGGGCTGCTAGTTTTAGGAGAAATGATTTGCTACATTCTAGTTTACTGGCGCCTTGTTGTAGATTATATAAACGTACCGCCACTGGCACACGTACAGACGGTCACACGGTCCTGAAGGACATCAGAGGGCGCTGATTGTTTCAGGCCAGAGTGAGACAGGGCGGTAAAGGAGGTGAGGTATAAAGTGGAAGGGCGGTAGTACTCAAGTTGATTGTTGATGGATAATTTGAAGCAAGCGCCACGCACACAGACATACACACAGGTCAGTGCAGGACCGCTAGCTAGTCTCCACACTGCTGTTGCTCATCATCCAATGGTTACTGCTTGATGGTTGATGGTTTTTATTACCTCAACGTATGTGGTTAGAACGCAGATTGGATGCGCGCATTCGGATAATGTATATAAGTGTGTGCTTTTATAACGCGAACCTACAATCTCCGGACCGCAATAAAATCAAATGATGGTTCCGTCACAAAGGCAACCGCGCCGCACACACACACACATACATGTACATGGCCGAGGTAGCATTCCCACAGGTAATAAACAAACATAGCATCACACATACACACACACACACATACACAAAAACTTTCATTTCAACGAAACAAATATCAAATTAATAATATTTCAAGATAATAGTGTATTATATATATACAGCATAGATTTTGTAGAAATATCCAGTTGATTGAACTATATACTTTTAAAATACACCTTTCATTTAGTACATATTATTTTAAACAACAATATAAGTTACGCCAGCAAGCTTGCTAAGTTTTGTCTTGTTCTGTCTTTTGTACTTCTTCTATGTTACACATATTCTGATGTGTTTTGTTAGCACGGTGCCCGCATTATGAATGAACTTACAAACAGAACTACGATAACACAATACATACATACATACATACATACATACATACATACATATATACAGTTACTCATATATTTGTATATAGTATGATAACAACTTTGCAACAACAGTTTTTTACATATTAAGACTTTAAGAATGAAATTAAATTATAAACACAAGAACAGAACTGTTTATGTTCTAATAAAAAAAGCTACAATTAGAAATTATTTAAACATTAGTACTAGTTTATTAACATTTGGTTTACTAAATAAAAAAACCGATATGACAGATTAGAGGACTATATTCCATGTGAGAATTTATAAAGATTTCTAAACTTGTTCAAATATAAAAACTATGTGTGAGCTGTTTGCGAAACAATACGAACCCAGTGCTATATGTTATTATTATATCAACAACATTCAACACTTTTGCTAATTGTTATCAGTGTCACAAATATTCTACACTAGCACATGTTCCTATGTATGTATAAGTGTGCATATCTGTTTGCGTATGTATGTTGTCGAGTCAACATACGTTGTCAATGAATCTCATATATTTGCCGCAAGCATTACTACTTCTCGTGGTGATACTGCCTGAATGGCCTACCCCTCCCGAGGCGCGTTAAACCGTCCCATAATGAAATAGGATTTTTGGGCAACCTCCAGGCGTCCGATAAGAGACTCTCCCCGCCGCCTCCGCGCACCGCACCGCGACGGTTGCTTGTCCGTTTGCCCGACGGATCAGCCAGTGTTCAGTTCAGCCGTAATGGCGTAACAAAGAAGGCGTAAATCAACGAGTACGCCATCGAAAACGTCTAGTTCCTAGATATATAGTTGCGAGATAGACGAACGTACAAACCTGACCGTAATAATTCTTCCAGACTAGATAGGTTAAGTATAATGGGCGTGTGACAAGGAGCGGACGAGTCCACACCAGTATGTGTGTGTGTGTGTGTGTGCACGCGGTGGAGATCTAAGTAGTCTATGCTAACAGCATCTAACATAGACAAGGACTAATCCATAGTACATCATTTTATTAGAACATCATGCTACTCCAAACAAACCCACAAAACCCTTTCAAAGAAAATCTTTAGAAGAAATCAAGCATTTTCAAATTTTTGGGATTGTTATACTTGGGTATGTACAGGACAATGTTTAACTCTTGTGTATGTTGGCGATGGTTGTTGCTGACAATAGCCACAAATCACTGGAACGCCGCGCGGGCGATAGCGAGCGACGCGGAAAGTTGCGGCGACCACGACGCCGAAGGATGCGGAGATAGCACCCAAACCCTGTACGCCACCCCTGGTGCTTTGGCCAACGCGGGTCCAACGTGCTTTATGACGTCTGTTCATCACGTCATCATAAATTAGAAACTCGAATCTCATTCTCCCCTTCATTCGCTTTATTTGTTGTCCGTTGCCTTTCCATCCTGTGGGATGGAACACAGAGGTAATGTGTGTGTGTGTGTGTGTGTGTGTGTGTGTGTGTGTGTGTGTGTTGGCAACAGCTACAACCGCCTCCCCTCTCCCTTGCTCTCATTTTCACTACACATACTTGTATGTATGAATGTGTGAGTCTCATACCATGCCTTGCCTTTGATTAAGCTCCGGCCTTTTTTCAAAATGCTGTCACACAAATGTGAAATATAAGTTTGGCAAGGAAATGGCCGGTAATTTATAACATACAAGTGTGCGGACGGGTCCCACGAGTCGCACTCTACGGCCAAGGGGATGTTAGCGGGGTGGGGGGACAACAGTGTGATAACAGCAAGCAACCATAACCATCCATCCATCCATCTGTCCGTCCATTCGTCAGTCAGTTCTCGTGCTCCAGTTTCATTTCCAGATGCTAAAAACATTGATAATCCATTTCTGTATTTTTTCCGTTGCCGTTTGAAATGGGTTCTGTGTAAGTTTAAAAGTTTAGTTTCTAAATGTAAGTCTGAGTATAGAAAAGCATAGAGTTGAACTGGTGTACGATATTTATTTACTGGTGCCATATGTCTAAGTCTTCTAACGGATACATACATTATACGGAACAATATCGACATGAGTCGCTCGCGCACAATGTTCTGTCGCTGGTGTACAGACTAGCAGTAGCGGTAGCGGACAGGTATACAGATATGTTACATATGTAATCCGTACAAACATTGCTTTATTCAACTTACATTTGTAACCAGAGAACTAGAATCAACATCGTCTCTTAAAGAAATAAAACACTGAATATATTTATGGAACTATTGCTAAGAAATTATTCATTCTTTTATTTAAAGTGCGCAGTGCCTACCTCAATATAATTCACAGTATCGACGCATTAAATATTTGAATTGCAACTACTATGACGACATAGCTGTACAAGTACATACAGCTGTGTGACATGTACAGTGGAAGGTGAGGGAGGCATGTGTTCCCCCGCGCGTCACACTCCCCTCACCGCACCGGTAAGGTAGAACACAGGGGGTTTGGTTGTGCAATGCAGTGCTTTGCACATATACACACCCCGGGAACTAATTAAAACATCAAAGATTCTGAGCTCGCGTCGTGCCTGGAAGATTGAAATGTCCGGTGACGTCCATCTACACAAAGAATTGAAAGAGCTCTCTCTACTAGGCGACACACACACACACACACATGGGGAAGTGGTCAACATATAGAGGTACGTACGTGTAGCATCTACAGATAGGGGGCGGCGGGAGGTAACATAGGTAACGAGACGATGGTGTGTGTGTGTGTGAGTGTAGTGTAGGTGATGCGGTGACG
>JAGJTL010000025.1:8389521-8405740 GCA_022063505.1 Calosoma granatense
GTACACCTGACCCGCGGGTGGACTAGCACTGCCCACCATGATTGATAGATAGACAACACAACCGACATACATACATTTCACTGACGGGGGAACAGAGACATACATACATACATACATACATACATACATTTCACTGAGAGGGACAGACATACGTACATACATACATGTCACTGAGAGGGACACAGAGACATACGTACATACAGGAACAGAAATTGACACAGTCAACCTGCGTACATGGACATACAATGACAATAAACGTATACATGTCTGCAGACATACATCCACATATAGATACATGCAGATATAGTAACCTTCACGTATCTACATGTAGACAATAAATTTATACATACATACATAGACAGCGGACGTAGTTATATTTGCAAATTATAGATTAAAATAGAATCTGAAATATACACATTGAAAGACAAGAGATAAAACAACATGGAGGAGAGCAATATTGCTAAACAGCCAGACAATCTCTTTTACTAGCTATTCACAGCGGAAGTATTACCACCATCGTCAGTGGTCAGTCCGCCATATTAATATCTGTCATCCCCGCACATCAATCAATCAGTCATCCCCCCGCGAATTATGCATTGCATATGTTGAATTGCACACATGCATTCTCCTAATACCCACGATGACGACCTGCACGTACACTACGTCGTCCCCGTACGCGCGCTTTACAGATGACGACGGCGGGCCCGCGTGACGCTCCGTGAATGGGCTCCATGAATGGGCACGCATTCGGTAGTAGAGCGCACTCACGCACTCGCACACACACACACATAGCCAGAACACACAGAGAATGTGAGAGACAGAGAGAGAGAAACATACATCAGGATACATACACGCGAAGCGCGCCACCGTATCGACCGCCCTCGGCACCGACAACCAGACACCACATGTGAAACACGCGACCTTACTCTACTACTAAAGTGTAAACGTACCACACGAGGAAAGATCATCAACATCATCTACTCAAAGATCATCACGAACACAATCACCAAACACTGGAAAAATAACCCTGACAACTCTAATCAACTTGACAATGACGAAAGTTACTCCTAAACACTTCAGGCACTGCACATTGACACCCAAATCTAACGCCTGTTATTCACAAAGTTGGAACACATGAACCTAACACACTAACAATCACTAGCTAATTAGATCCTACACAGAATGAACTCCCCTGAATTGCGCGTAGAAGACACTGACAATTTCACGACGAAGTTTTTTTGGCAATCGTGGTTGCAGCCGCGCGGCGCGCACTGATTAACACAAACTTAACATCACTGTACTTACATTTCATCCGTTTGGGACAGTCCTGTTTCCTTCGGGGCATCGTGCCGGCTTCCGGGCAGATGGTCGTCGACCGGAACGCTGTGGCGGTACGCCGGAATTGTCGCAGAATGTTGACAGTGTAGTATACACACCGGCAAAATGAAAAAAACCGTTGCTACTTGTTCATCATTATGATCTCTCGTTCCCCCTGGCACATCCGCGCACTCACTTGTATTTATTGTTATCAATGTTGTTGTTTACAATGTTGCCTAGGGACACTCAACGACAGGTAATCACGACAATATCGTCAACAGCTTGCATGTCGGCACAGGCATAATGCACAACAATCACTTGTCAATAATCAACTGTAACAGCACAATCAGTCACAACGTATCGCGCACTCGGAATTAATTGTTGCCGGTTAATCACTGTTGTTGATGACAATACTGTGTGCTGACAGTATGTGGCGATAGTCCTCCGTGTAGTAATTATGAGGCAGTGTGGATTGTCAACACGCCGCGCGGGAACAACACGCTCACTTATGAAGGGAAAATGCAAAAACACTTGCACTGTTCCCTTGTTGTACACACACAATATTATTAGTAGCTGTAGTAATAATAGTTGTTGTTATTGTTGAGCACTGTTGTCAGTCTGTGTTCAATCAACCCTTCCTTCTTCCAATGTAACACTTGCACCGAGCAGGAGCAGGTCAGCCAAGCTCGAGCGACACTGACTGACTGACTGACGTGAGGTCGAGCCGCCAGCGCTCGTCCGCCCCGCACGCCGCACCGCGCGCGCTTCACACAACACGACAATCGGACGCGGCGCAATCACCAGCCACTCCGTGTACTTCGGTTCCGGCGCCGCCGAATACACCGTCTCTCTCACTCGCACCAACGCTACACCCGCCTAAACGGTTCTCTGTTAGGCACGCGCGCGCGCGCCACACACACACACGCAAACAGGCTGTCTCTCCGTGTGTGTTGTTATATACCCTCTCCGTGACGCTGCTTGCCGGGACGCTCGCGACGCCAAGCTCTCACATTGTCATCTCCTCGTCAGGAGTTACTCGCGAACTCGAACGACGACAACGCGTTGTGTGCCCAGTCACTGAGGCTTCGGCTTTCTACCGAACGAGAGACGCGCGCGATACTACTCCTCATGGTGTGCGTGACAGATGGGCGGAGCCAGCGAACACTGGCTCCGCCCCACAAGCCTCGTGCAACATCGGAAGCCTGTAGCCTCGGTGCGCGCGACCGGCCGATCTACGGCAGCCCGGTGTATAGTGGTGTTGTGTGTCAACTTGCTGAAAATAAACGAAAAACCATCATTCAACCATCAATTCCGAGGAAAATAAGTATCAAGTAAGTTTAATAAGTACTTTAGTTACATCTACAACTATAGAACACCGCCTAATTCGCAATACAGCGTGTGTAATCTGTGAAAATGTTCGGAGATAACCTCAAAATTGCTTCGGGATACCGTAGTTTTATCATTGAAACGCTGGCCAATCAGCCCTTGCACTGTGTACCAGTTCAAACAAGAGCGACTCGTCTTTATTGTTACTTACAGTAACAGTTGCGAAACGAACAATTAAATAATGTAGAACTTGTGTAGACGCGCACGGATTCAGCGGCTCCCTGTCAGGAGGCTAGTATGTGTTGTGCTGTGTGCTATATAGTACAACAGACGGACGCAGGTTGGCAGTAGTCGTCATGTGCTTGGCCCAGCCCACTTGACGAAGGGGGCGGAGCTAAGTGTATACACATATATACAATTCAGCTCTGTGTACATTTTAATACCCACTCATATTATTTCACTGTCATATGAAATAAACAGAAAATAAAATGTCATTATTATTAGCGATAAATATCTTAGGCCTTTTTCACCTCCCGAAGTTATTGATATTCATATAGTAAATATTTCGCCTTCGCTCGTAAAAACTTTTTAATTATGATTTAATTACATACATAAACATGTTGTCGTGGAATTGCAAAAAAGCTCATTCTTGGTCTTGCGTGATGTGCATATGTACGATTTGACTACATGAGCCATTTATTTATATTCTTTAGCATTAAGTTTATAAATTATTCAGTTGTTTGAAATGTTGTAGCCATGTTTAATCTTATTACATATATAAATATATCTTATATTTACTAAAACAGACGACGAATTATTTCGTACAAAAATCAAGGAATATTTCTAGTCGCTTAAGAATTATTGTGAAAATAACTTTATTCCCGGCAAAGTTGGCAATACTTACACGCACACACTGGTATCACTTTTGTTCAAAGGAAAAGTAGGGAAAGTTGATTTATTTCGACGTATCGCATCGCGTTATTGTCAATCCAAAAACTCCCCGACGATGCTGGCGACATCTGCACGGACGACGGAAGCCGATGACAGCAGCTGAACACACGCACACACGCATTTCTCTCTTCCCCGTAAGCAACTGTTTGCCCCTACCACTACTACTACTACTAATACTACTACTATTAGTGTATGTATGTGTGTGTGTGTGTGTGCTTTGGTGAAAACGAATGCGCCTCATATAACATACTTGTGACAGATTTATTGCGAGTTTTGTGTAGTCTTAATATGACTTATGGACAGGAACAAAATATAATCCCAATGCGTAATTTAGTCGGGAGAGATGACTCGCGTTCTGTCTCTTTCTCTCTCTCTCGAAGCCGAGTAAAGGCAGTTGACTGGCACAAAAGAGCCTGCCACCGTAAATCACTTGAGCCCATCATACCATGGCCATAGGTATATATACCTACCTAACAACCATACATTGCATGCGCTGTGTCCAGCCATGGACATACATCACACACACACACACATGTACATATGTCAAGTCCGATTGATTCACTGCATTCTAACCGTCTGTACCGGTGCCGTGGTCTTAGCAGACAAGCCATCATGCTCACAGTCATCAACGGATAAAATAATCTCGTATGTATACCTACTGTATAGGTGTATACAGTCCTTTAGCCGAAGATCACATTGCCATAATCCTTTAGGACAACTTGCATTTATTAACATTCTCATCAGTGATAATAGATTCATGATAATTTGTAAGAAAATAACAGTAATACTTTTTAAATTAATATTTCTGTTGGGTGTTTCAATTTAAATCTCGAATAAATACTATACGTTGTATAGCTATCCTTATAACATTAAGATATATGTATATATTCAGGTATATATTTCATGCCATATTAATGTTACAAACAGATCTGATATTTTAGAAACAAAGTATTCTTTGAAAGAATATATCTAAATTCACAATTCTGTATCGAGAAATATAAATTACAATTTGCAATTCTGAATTAAGAAATATAAAACCAAAATTTACAATTCTATATTAAGAAATAAAAATCATAAATCAATAATTCAATATTAAGAATTACAAAAGAAATGTACAACTTGAAGAAAAATTCTAAATAGCCAAGTCTAGATATAATATTGTTTAACACTGGTCGTTCATAATATTTGCAAGAATACCCCGTGCGACTGGTATGGTTATATACTTGCATGGTGATGCGAATGGCTGCTTTTTGCCTCCTGATGTGCAACACTCCGCCATCCTTGTCATCCGAGTGCGCAGTAATGACGTGTTATATTTATAGCGTGCGCTGCGGTCGCCTCGCCAGTAATTAGTGATAAATCAGATTATTTCTGGAAAACATCATACAAACGTCTACACACAGTCCACGAGCGAGCGGAGAGTTCTACCTGAGTCTAGAACTGAATAAACTCCAGACTGTGGATTAACGTTTTTATACAACAATATTCACTATCATCATGCATGATTTACTCTGTACATATATGTATATGTATACTTCTGTATTCGATTTCTTAATATACAATGGTTCTTCATGAATATGTATACTGTGTTTGTAATGTGTAAATTAATCAAAAATGACATCAATATGTGCACTTTAATTAGTTATATTCAATTATTATTCTATACACTTATATAATAAGAAGTTCGTCAGATAAGTATTATTTTCTCAAGAGAATATTTCAAATTATTCGCCGAAATATTATGCATTTCAATGTTAGTTTATAAAATATTAATGTTAGGTATTCTAGTATAATATTTATATTTAATTACTAGTAGATACGTTGGTCGAGGTATTTGTGTGGAATCCGCAGTTCAATACTTTCGGTTTCAACCGTTCTGGTTGCAGAATAAACCGGTCTTGAAACGAATCCAGTAAACGGTATCAATTTAACAGATGTAATAACAAATTTAAACCGATCGTGCGACACGAATGCACCCACAACCATCGCACAGAGGCTAACAACACGCCAACAACACGCCAACAACATACTAACTGTTGTACAACAACATTGCCTTGACGCAACGACGAGGAAAACGTTTTAGTATTTATTATAACAATATTTTCTTCACGCAGAATTAAAAATCTATCGCAAGATTTAGAATTCATTTTTAATATATACAGTAAATTTTACTAAAATTAAAGGGATATTTATAGAAAGCCTTATAATGTGAAATCTTATATTTTCACAATTGTATGCCCAAGCTTAGATTTGTATAGAGAAAATTAGTCGGTTTTTTTCTAACGTTTATAACACATAAATTTTCGAGAACAATCACAGGCTGTCAGTGTGCACAAAGACATAAGGCACATCTGCCGCTCCAAAATTTTGACTGATCCGTAACTAGTCATAAATCATGACGGACTATAGCTAAAACGTGACAGAACACAACAATCCTTACCTAGGTAATTTTAAATCCTGCATTCATAATTTATTTACAAGGAAATGTTATAAACATTCCTGATATTTCCAGTATTATTATAAGAAATTCTTAAATTTTTATAAATATGTAAAAAATAAAATATATATGATTTTTGCTTTAATTGTATTTAATACATATATAACATTATTTTTTCTTTATTTCTGTGGCGCCATTTTCTATTCCAAGCATGTAACAGCATGTCGCTATTAGCTAATAAACATTTACCCCATTTAACTACATCGCGCATTTTAACAGCGCAATCATTGTTTTGGTTAATAGCAATTAAGAAATAATAAACGCCCGGCCCCGTTAATGTGCCTTAATAAGACAAATTACCGTTAATTACCGGTAACCGATAGACAGAATCTTCGTGTTCCACTCTCGAAATAGAGATAGCCATCTAACCAATTAATTGCTTCATTTTAGAATATCAAATCACTTTTATTTATGATATTCATAAGCATCTGTTTAGACCTTATTCTGTAAGTCTGTATTCTGATTGCCCAACACACACATAGATGGCCATTGGTTGTTGATCTAATTATCATTATTAATATTCATAACTGTATTTCATTTAGATATGATGATTTTCAAATGAAAGATTGGCATTATTTTCATGGATAAATATTATTTCGCTTCTGCTAGCTTTCGTATATCTAATGAGATCGCTAAGTTTAGGATTTTAGTTAAATTAATCAAATCTGTCTATGAAATTGATCAAAATATAGCATAAGTTTTAAATTAGCTGTGCGTTAAACGAAAGAGTCTGGGATTTATAACGTGTTACGATAAACCTAAGTGCATATTTAAATGACACTAGTTGGCAAACACACACACACATACATGTATACAAACATACATACACGCATATGCATACATACACCTCACCACACACACACACACAGATATGTTCAATTATTACCTATTCAAACAGAGAACTAGACAAGTTAACAGAGCGACAGTAGTTACGAAGAAATCTGTGCATCGACTCCTTGTATGAAGAAGTAGCTATACATCTCTCTCTCTTTCTCTCTGTCTCTCTGTCTCTCTGTCCCTCTCTCTCTCTCGCTCTCTGTATATATGTGTGTGTGTTGCTTGTCTATACGTATACATATATAACCGTGTGTGTGTGTGTGTGTGTTGTCGTTGGCTGATTTAAACTGGCCAAGTGCATTATGGCAGTGTGCTTGTATGTTGTCAACAGGGTATGAGATAAACTACCAGTCTGTCGGTAGATATGCTACATTATGCTGATTCACGACCACGTTCTTCTCGCGTGGCCAGTTATACACAGAGAGAGTGAGGCGAAGAAACGCGCTACTCTGATAACACACACACAGGCGCGCGCACGCAAACGAGTAGAATAGAATACATACATGGAACAGCCACACATATATAGAGTAGGCATGGTAGTCTAGCACACACATACATACACGGAGTAGGCAAGCAGTCTACAATCAGAACAAACTTATATAGAGTAAGCCTGCAAGTCAGTTCTGGCCTGCAGAAGACTCACCACCAGATAATTCTGACCAAAGACCTTTATTTCTTTAATAATACGACAGCCACATAGAGCAGGACCATAGAAGACACCACTAGATACATTTGCTGTACCAAAAGTTTTATTTCTTTAATATTTCCACAGCCTATAATGATCAACTTTCCATATTCCATCATACACTGATATATTTCAACATTGAAGCTAAAAGGTACATAACTTAAATAACAAACAGTATATACCTTCAAATTTGAAGAACTAAAATTTGTAAATTATATCTATAATTCCAGTCAATGTTTTTTGAAAGAAGTGGAAATACCAGTATGAATAAATCAAAGATATACGTTCACCGAAAAGAGAAGAGAGAATACATAATAATAATAATGATAAAAGCAAAATTAAAAACTTCCTGCAGCGTATCTAATGTATTTACACCGAGAAAGAGAGAAAGAGAGAGATAGAAGAGAGAGAGAGATAGAAGAGAGAGAGAGAGAGACAGAGAATGGGAGATTTGACTAAAATCCTAGTCACCACCATTCATGCCATACACAAATGTGTGAGTGTATATGTGTGTGTGGATATTTATAATTCCGGTTACAGAATAATAATATATCAGGGTTTTACGACACCAGAAAGACATACAGAGAATGTCGTTAGTGTTGATGTAAATCAATCTAGGAAATTAACACAGGGGCCCCCTCACAGTGTGCCTGAACGGGATTCCATCCTTTCATTTCATCCGCATGCATGCAGACAAGACATGCACTGAGCTGAGCATATTCAGTATACCATCGAAATATGCCTAACTCCTCTGCCCCCCTTGCCTTCTTCTACCACCGCCCTTCAACATGTGAATTATTAAGATTTATCTGGCGAAAACGATGGTGCCTTTGTAGAAATGAGAATTTATTTAGCAACTGACACAGACGGGCCCGTGGACGGGGAGCTGTAGGTATGTTGTGTATTTGAAATGTGCAAATATATTTACTCTGTATCTGTTGTTTGAGTAAAAATATCTATCATGGATTAGACAATTTAGTTGGAAAGATTAACAATAGTATTTGTGTGTCTTATTTTTAAAGTTTTTTTGGAAGAAGCGGGTAATTATTCCCAGTATTGTTAAGTTCTTGCTGTTTTATTTTGGGATTATTTTATACTACGTTTATAATATATATTATTTTCTATTGGAATATGACTGTATTCAGTATTAGAATTTTTGTTACTTGTGTTGTCCCTTATAACTATACTGTATATTATATCGAGGGTATAGCAATCCTTATAAAACGCGGTCGTAGTTCTGCACCATTCCGTCCAAAACTACCGTTTCATTTTTTCACACATCTTTCACACCGTCTAAACGGCCACGACGGTCACGCACACCTATCAACGGTCGACGTCATCACCCTGTGACAAAGACACGCCGTGATCCGGCCGCGATGCTATACGTCGAGACGCCGATCATTACAAGATGGTGAGGTCGCATAGAGATTGACACGTGTCAATGGATTACGCCGGACGCAAAGACGCAACGTGAACCGCACATGTCGAAGAGAACAGAATATAGGTGCGTTAGTTTGACTCAACTTACTCTCCGTTCGTATGTATGTATGTATGTATATGTGTGTGTATGTATGGAACGACAGGGATTTCACCCTCTCGTCCGGATCAAGGGGAGAGTGCGGAAAGGGATTAAACGCCAACTCGGCAGATACACGAAGCATTGGCGTACGTCAAACAGAAGGATGCACAAATTATTTTAGGTCAACCAGATTTGAAGAATTTTTACTTACTATTAAAAACATCAACGATTTCAGATACACTTGTAGGGTCTTAAAAGATGCTTTGATTTAAAAATTCAAGAAGGCCTGCATTTTAAAATGAAACTAGAATAGAATATATTGATTAACAATTATATTAGAAGAATTTTGCAAAGTCTTCTTGTAGAACATCACTGATGTTAACAAAATACTTCAAATTTAATTAACATTGCCGAAATTTTACTTATTTAATTTTGCCTTGAGTAGACTTCCTAGTTTTGTAATTTTGCTTCCATGAGTTTAAAAAGACAAGCCTTAACTTGATTGTGTCTTAATTCCTCCGAAGAAGTACATCTTGTACTTGTAGAAGAAGTCTTTCGCTACTGATATTGCAATGTAATTGGTTGTATATCAATGTATGAGGTAGGCTATATTGTGGACGTGTGTATGTAGATATTAGTTGAGAGTTGTACCGACGCCTATGCACCGCGGCGGCACGGCATTGCAAGCCGGGGCTACAGAAAAGCTATTAAGGTGCGTAATGGGAGGCCAGTGGTAAGACCAAGCGGCGCAGACACCGCATCGATTAGACATAACATCGCGGCAGCCGGACAGACTGCTGCTGAAGAGCGGAGCCCTCCACACACACACACAGGCTTGCATCCCCTTCTACTCCACTCCTCAATGCTCCTAGTGACTTTACAGTGACCCTACCACCACCACCACCACCGGCACTACCAGTCCACTAGCGGTGGACATGCAGAGATTATTTCATTACGCCTGTCTATGTATGCAACGCCGCACCTTATGGATTTGTCATCGCAGATACTGGATGCAACGCTCCTCAGAGCAAATCTGTTGTGCGTTTGTACAACCCAGCTAGAGGAAAATAATGGAAGAAGAGGTTTTCTTTAAGCTATGGATGAAAAAAGAAAGGATAGCTTAGGTTATGGTAATTCGAGAAAAATGAAAGGCTATTTTAGCTTTAGGAGCAGCTTAGAAACACACTATGATTGTCAGTTCAGTTTTCGAAAACGTTTTCATCCCAATGATTAGAGATTCATTGTTAACACGTTGCAATTAATAGACGTCACTGCACCGAGCCAAGGAGCAGCACAAATAAGTTTTGTAATGTTGGTTTGCTAGTGGTAGAGTTACAAGTAACAGGGCAATGTTGCTCGACCAGAGCTGCTAGCTTTCTCGCTGCTCAATCATCTTCAATTAAGGGTTCACAACAGTGGCGACCTGCAGACGTCCAGCTTTACCTAACTTCACGCGTTCTCTCCGTCGTCCGATAATTAGCGGGCAGTCGGCGGCTCTCGCTATGACGGCTTCGGTAAGTAATGGATCCATCATCCCGGGAGACAGCAACAATGTGCGCCTTGTATCTGTGAATCCCATCCTCCAATCCCACATCTCATCCGTCCTTCCTTCCGTCCATCCCAAGTATCGTCCATTCTGCTGTCCCTCTTCAATTTCCACCTTGGCTCATGTAGGTAAAAACTCCAACAACACTCGTTCGTACGCTGGCCGAAGATTAGTTTCTTGTTTGTCATCAGTCATCGAAATGATTGGCCGTGGGTCTTTTCAAAAAGATTTATTGCACATGTCACACCAACTCGTACAAACTTGCTCACGTACCGGGGATAATTAACAATAATACAACTACGAGTCCTATAGCTAGGCTAACTGGTTGGCGGGTTGGAAACATTGTCAACCGTTTGCAAAAGGTTACCGCGTTACATGTGCGATCTATCTGTGGATGGGTGGGTGGTCGATGTTTTGTTTCTCTCACAGTCAGTCTCTCAATATTTGTGGATAATGTTCTCTGTCTCACACTGACAAAGTTGTGAAACATTAGCATAAAATGTCAATCGCGATCTCGCGTCGCAGAACATTTGCAATCCCGACCGAAACTTGACGGCGACCGAGTAATGGGTTCAGTCTGAACTTGTTATGATGGCCGCGTCGTGCTCTGAATAAACCGAACACACACACACACACACACACATGAACATGCAAGTACGTGTATATACGGACAGCACTTGTACAATCAAATAGATATATACACACAGATTTGCAACCGAGTAACTATACATTTAATTCCTGTGTTGTAGAATAAATATGCTAAAATGTTTAAATACCTTGTGTGGACCAGTATAACGTTTATATTAGATTTGTTAATCGCCTTACATTGACGACTGTTAAAATTTTCTACAAGGAATCTCTCCTTAGTGCGAAGTAAACTGTAGTGGACTGTATTTGAATCATTGTATAAAACACTTTAGTACATTCACTGCCGCTGGAGTCGAGTTAGAACGCGCCAGGCTCGATTGGAAGCAGTCAGATTGCCAGTTTGACGGACGGACGGACAGAAGCGGACGGGTGCTCAGCAGACGTCGCTGTTGGAAGAAGAAGAGCGGGGCCGACGACGGACGACGCGAGGGTGTCGTCCGAATAACGAGCCCCGGAGCCTCAGCGATCGATGCATACACCTCTCTGACACCGCCACTACCAACCTTTATCCCTACTTGTACTGTAGTGTACTGTCCACTACACACATGTACACACACACACACACACACATACACGGGATAGAACACATCTTTGTCGACTTTCTCACTTCATCTCGTCGGCCACCCTTTCGATCTATTATTCATGGCGAATCACTCCAAACTCGCCGGAACGTGTTAATGGGCAACGCTCACACCTACACACACACACACGTATACACTTCACACCTTCACCAACGCTCCCCCTCTCCCTCTTGCGTTAAACGCGTTTCAACACGTTCTAATTCTTAACAAATGTAACCCGAAAAAGAATCTTGTAGATCTTTCAAAACTTTTGTAATGTTTTATTTCTTGATATATAATTTCTTGCTCCTTATTTATTATAGGACGAATTTGAAAGGCAAATTATTAATAAGCCAAGAAACATACGTTAGAAAACTTCAACATAGTTTCTCTGCTTGAAATGATAGCAGAATATATATTCTTTTCCGGCGAATTAATCAAGGGATGATTTGCTTATCGTTCTGTCATACTTCAGCGACTGAACAAAGGTGATTTCAAACTGGGTAATTGCGCAGTGCACGTCAAAACTTAGCGTAGTTGCATATTGCGTGCATGTATGCCGTAGCTCACGCCTGCAACTTGCCTTCACTTGAATATGTCAGTGTCACGTCGTGGTACAATCACAATGAGCGATATACTTGCTTATTTGTTATTTACATTTACATTCCACAGAAAACATTTGATTTTGCTGTAATGATTCCTTGCATAGTATTAAATGATTTCTTCCAGATGATAACTGAAGACGATGACGACACACACATCTGCCTCAGATGTCACACAACCATTATTGGTTTGGATAACTATGTTTCGCATCGCAAAGCAGGTGGTTGCAGATCACAACCTACCGACCATAGTAAACCACGAACCCTCAGTCCTCTCATGCCACCGGATGAACCTGACTTTGCTCTGAAAGCTGACGATTTCTTCTCCCTCCTGGAACTGCAGAGCAGCAGCAAAAAACCACCTATACAAGTTCCACCGACCACAAGAACGAACAGCGGTGTCTTAACAAGAAGTAAAGCCACTGCAGTCATCCAGGCAAGTAACCCAAACCGAGCCAGTGACTGGATAGGTGGACATCAACTTCGGGAACTGGGCAATGAAGATAATCAAACGAAACTAATAAATGCCGTGGACAATATCAGTGGAAACTCCATAAAAAAAGATGAACCAGCCAGGTTGAACTTTGAAGAGGAAATAGACGAGGAATCCAATGAGGAATTCGAGGAAGATGAAGAAGATTTTGAGGAAGAATGTCATGATGCACCACCCAGATCACATACTGGTGGAAAATGGAAGCCGAGCACTTCACCTATTCAATGGCTAAGACCAAGTCAATCTCATGAGGAGCGGAATGATTGGGACAATCCACCACCCAGTCACACCGGAGGGAAATGGAAACCCATGTTGCCATCTCACACCAGGCGGGTGTCAGAAGGTGAGATGGAAGATGATAAGAATGCTCCGCCACCAGAGCACACTAAGGGGAAATGGATTCCAGGCCGTAATTCAACTGAAACTAACCAGCAAAATATTCCTCCTTTGAGGAAATCCAGTGGAACAGTTCAGTACTGGTGCGGCCCATGTAATCGTCGACTAGCGTCCAAAATTGTCTATGAACGACATCTTAAATCAGACCTACACTACAAGCGGACCATTCATGAACGAGAATTTGAAAATCCATCGTTGTATTTGAACCAGGAGAAGCAAACCACAACACATGAACGGGCCGAAGGAAAGCGAAAGATTAAAAAACCAAAACAACTATGGCCAAATGTAGAAACAAAGAAATCAAAGAAGAAAATGAAAGAGGAAGAGCAAGATAATGAAGTAAGAAAAGGAAGATATAAAAAGCGTTTGAGATGTGAAGTTTGTCGATCAAAAGTCGTAACGCATCTGATGGGCAAACATCTAATTTCACATTATCATTGCCGCAAACGTAATTTCATGAAATCAGTCGCAGAACGAATGGTTTTGGATAATATTCACAGTATTATACAGCAGGCTCCATTCCAGTGCGGTGCGTGTAGGTTTTTCTGTAACAATTCTACGCAGTTCCTACGTCATTGGCGATCTTCTTCTCACGTAACCCTTATGGCCGCTAACAATGGAATATTGCAATGTTCCTTTTGCCAGTTTGAAACTGCATATAGTAAAATAATGGAAGAACATCTACTGTCCAATGCTCATAGAGAAGTGGTATCAGTTATCAACAGGTCTGTGCCGATTATCATTAAGAGAATCGCTCCAATCAGATGTCCAACTTGTGGAAAACGCTTCAGATTTAACGCTGAACTGCGCAAACATTGCTTGAAAGAGAACCACACTTTGGCAGACACTAGTACTGACAAGTACCAGGAGAGATTTGCCTGTTCTGATTGCAATTTTGTGTTCAAATCAGGTAAATCCTTGCAGCGACATCTACAACGACGTCACGACAAGAATTATTATTTCTGTTCGGTGTGTTCGTTGACTTTCGATACGGAAATTGGTTCGAAGATTCATCGAACTACCCAAGAGCATAAATATGCTGTGCTGACGAAGAAGTATGCGGAAGGATCAGGTGACAAAGATATCACCCGCACATGTCAGCATTGTTACTTGAAGTTTGCCAATACTTTGCTTCTGAAGAACCATCTGCAGAAAGAACATCCAGAACATTCCTTCAGGTAAAAGCTAATCTTATTCATGCATGTTTGTTTCTAATTGGAAATATCTGTTCAGTTGTCCCCAGTGTGGACTGAAATTCACACTTTCTCAAGAAGTAACTCGGCATATCAAAGCCAAGGCATGTTCATTCGACTCGAGTCCTAGGGTGGCTTATTTCAATTGTGAGAAATGTCCGTACAAGTCTAATTCGGAAGCAGATTACCTTTTCCATACGGCATTGCACTGTGAACCATTCACCATGTATGGTGATATATCCAACACGGAGGCAGATGGATCCAAGAAACCTGTGAAACGGTACAAGTGCCCAGTGTGCGAGAAATTCTTCAGGAAATCTTCCCTCAGATGTCACGTCCGACTACATACCAATGAGCGGCCATTCAAATGCCAGTTTTGCAAAGCTACCTACGCCAGGAAGAATAATCTAGTAGACCATATGAAGCAACAGCATGAAGAAGAGTATAAGAAGAAAGTGAATCCTGAGCAATTTGCAGAAAAGCAGGCTGAAGAGGATGTAGAACATTTTGAAGATCCTTTAGAACAAGGGTATGTTTTTAACTATTTAATACAAGTTAGTTATAATTTAGATTTACTAATTGTGTCTTGTCATTAAGGCACTGGAAATTAATTAGATCAATGTGTACATTTCTCATACGCCTACACAATCGCTGTGCTTTCTATATGCATCCTGTTCGTAGAATTTTTCATTCCACTTGTTACGGCTAACTGGTATGATACAAATAATTTATTGCCCGTATCATGTAACATGATTTGAAACACACACACACACACACAAACACATCGGTATATTCGTGCGTGTATGTACATGGTTCGTTTCATTTGATTTTATGACTAGAAATATCTGCATACTAACTTTCTACATCATGTGTCAGTTAAAGATATATGTCGTCTTCATGTTTGACTTGGCCGATGTGTGGCAATAATCTATCCGTATCTATTCAACGTGATTATAAATTATGAAAAACTAGACCAGATATTACCTGTTCCGTGTCAAACCAGATGTTGGATGAAAATTTTGAAATATCATCGTCATTAATTTTTATATGCGTGTACAGTTTTGAATTAATTTCAAATGAACGAAAAAACGACAGTTATCTGTGTGGAGAATAACAAAATTACGGGATTAGATATTTGTTTCAAGAATTCTGTTATTGAAAATTAAAACGTAGTAATGTTTTAGCACAGAATTTTAATATTTTATTGTTTCATATCTTGCAGAGATCCACTAGCAAGCGAAACGCAACACAACGAAGACACGGATGAGGTGAAACTAAAACGAAAGAAGGAGACATCAACAGGAGAGACGAGAGAAAAACGATTCTTGTGTTCATTTTGTGGGAAAAGTTTCCTTAAAAAGTAAGTGCGCTTTATTATGTATTTTCTTCTTTGGAAATCTTAAACAAGTCTTACAACAGAAGTAATTCGCATTTCTTAATGTTACTATCAAAAGTATTTCTCCATCTCATACAAAAAAAGCCGCCGTTTCCAAATTACAATGGAATAGAACATGGTGGAAGTTTAATTTGGTTTCAAATAGAAAATATGAAGATTGTTGTGTGTTGATTATAACAAGGTTTAAAAACTAACAAAACTTACTGTGTTTTCACTTTTAAACCCTGTACGGGCAGTTATACACACGCATATA
>JAGJTL010000025.1:8405813-8416524 GCA_022063505.1 Calosoma granatense
ATATATATGAGTGTGTGTGTGTGTGTGTATATTTAGAATTGTAGGTAGGTGAATTAGGTATATTAGTGTGAATAATTCAGTGAGAATGAAATACAGCGATGTGAGAGCCACTTAAACAATCACTCGGCACGTAGTTTCAGTTGAAAATTACGATGCATAAAGATACGTAGTTGCCATTTTACGAGCAATTTTGTTACATCTATATGCATATGGTTGCGCGTGCACATACTAACACCGTTAACACACTCGTTCGCTCGCTAGCTAGCTAGCGGAACTACTAACCTAACCTAAGTTTAGCCAGCGAACCAACCTAACCTATAGTAGCAATACAAATATACGAATATTGAATACTAGGTTAGAACTAAACAGGTATACACATGCAGTTAGTTAGTAATCATATAACAAATATTTTATCTGTTCAGTTTTTAACACACGACTGGTTTAATCATGTACGTTTATTGAAATTGAGATTGTACTTTAAGGAAGAATGCAAAGATCTATGTTTTACCCAGATGTAATATTAAGAAGAAGAGATACCAGTACTGGTTACTGGTTACTGGTTACTGGCTCTTATGGACCTTGTCGTAAATCGGCACTGCTCAAGTTTAGAAGCTTGTGTAATTAATGGCTCATATTTTGTATTTAAACGTATAGCGTGCCGTAATTAGAGAATTGTGGTTTGCTACGAGATATATAGGTGAGGGTTGGAACATACCACTCGCGAGAGGGGCAGAGGGAGAGAATGTTTATAGTAATTGTGTGTCTGCGCGCCCCCTCAACCCTGCTGTTGGCGTAAAGTCCCCTCATTCTCCGCACATGGACACAATGTACGACACTTGACTTACGGAGTTTCAAATGTTGATGTTTTGTGTGAATTTACTTGCAATAAATAAGTAATGTTAGTCTTTATATTGAAGTATGACTAACATTCTACTGCTAATATTTAACACAATTTAAGAAAACACACCCTAAACTATAGATGAGTGTACTAATTATATTTACTCAAGTATTTCCTACTTGTGTATCGTTTATACAGCTGACTGTACTTGATACTCTCTCTCTCTCTCTCTCTCTCTCTCTCTCTGTGTGTGGGGGGGGATACTTAGTGTTACCCGGGACTCCGGGAATTATGAGATAATACGTTAACCAAATGTCTACTTAGGTCGATGTAACGTAGAACGCGAGGGGGGCGGCAAGAGGGGACAGTATACAGTCGGGCCCGGGGGCAGCAAATCATGGCGGATGTCGCGGTGGCGGCCTGTCACCGGGACCCGCGCTAATGCCCCTAGGATGACCTCAACGGCACAAACGGGAACGGTACAGAAACGACACACAGGCCAAATAACGAGTATCTTGTATAAAGTGACCATACATCTCATAAGCAAACGTGTGTAAAATATCCAAAAATTATATATTATTTTAAACAAGGCTTCGATTTAAAATCCCATTGCTGTAGATGTAATAATTGACAGTAGTATTCCACGTTTCAAAGAATAATTATTACACAGAACTAGCACAAAAGATGTGAACCACGTAAAAAATATGACTTGCCCATTTCGTGGTAAATTAACTCGCGGTAATTTTCGTGAAAAACGTTAAAAACATTTCCAATTACCAACGTTTTTATGACCGCCATATTGCGTTCCAACGCATGCGCAATGTGACATTTAACATTCTTCTAGGTTATGTATCAACGCATTCACCTCGTTCATCACATATGCACGCATGCGCGCACGCCTGTGTGTGTGTAGAGTAAATGTATATTACATGTGTGTACTTGATAGTACACCAGTGAGAATGTATGTATGTCTGGTTAGCCAAAGAATGGTGAGGTCCAGAGACAGTTTGCGTCGAGTGGCTTTGTGTTGCGAGTGTGAAATATGGCTCAGTCGGTAATAAAACAGGTCTGTGTCCTACACTGCGGTACACAGGGACGTCACCATCTCCAACGGCGGGTTGCAGTCCCTAACATCATCAAAAATAACTTAGCGTCATTTGCTGAACAATCCTCTCAGAAACACTTGAAACCGAAGAACAAAATCGTATCGTATACAAATACATTTTAAACTGAAATATCTTTTACAAAACTACATTCATAAATACACAAATAACTATATAAATCACATGTATTTATTAAGGAATTCTGTGTACCGTAATGAATTAACATTTCCCGCACTAGGCACCCCTTAGGCCGGCACTGTTGGCACTTGTGACACCGCGTGTACACACGCGTATACAAGCGTTGTTAATCACGTCACACGCCGCTACCGTACTGAAAATTGCGCGTCTATTTGACTATTTTACGTATGTACATACATGTACTGTATGTATGTATGTACTCTAGTACCATTACACATATACATGCCTGTATGTACGGATGTCCGGTATCCGATTGTTCGTTTGTGTGATGTGTTTCAAAATTCAAGCAAAAATGTATGACAATTTATGAGTAAAATGAACGTTTCGTTTACGTATTGTATAATGGAAAATATGTAAAGTAATTGTATGATTTTATAACCAAAACAGGTTTATTCTTGTAGGGATTGTTAATAACAACGTCTATTCTTCTCTTTGTGTGTCTATACGTATAACTAATAGATATTATATAGAATAATTACTATAGATACTATAATTATGTAGTATGGAATATGCGTTACGCAGGTTACAAGTAGCGGTTTTAACCGCACCGCTAGTAATGGTTTGTGTAAATCTACCCGCTGTAGAGAACGAAGGGCGCATAGTTTATTTCAAATCAACAACATCCCTGGCGGATACACATCTAAATGTTGTTTTAATGAGTATCAACATGCAGTTTGGCATAGTCATCCTCATACATCACATGCGTGCGTGCGTGTGTGTGTGCTCTCTCGTCGCACTCTCCAACTCCTGGGGACCGCTTATCATTCGACCATCTTCAGGAGTGCGTCGCGCTCGTACTGTTTATGAGCACTGGTCGCTCTCTTTTTGTGATACACAAACGGAGTATATGTAACAAGGTATATTTTAAATTCGGACACTGTAATTTAGACAATAAGGTACGGTTTTTAATGTAGCATTGCGAATGTACGCAATATATATATACAGGTTATTTCAGTTTTAATATTCCAATTGTAAAATAACACATTTTATTCTTCACTTTGATTCAACGTAGATATTTGTCTTCAATATAATATTTGCAGGAAGAATCTTAGCCTCTGCCAATGCAGTTTACAGAAAAGAAAGGAGAATATCTTTTGACTGTGTGAGTGTGTGTGTGTGTATTGCACATACAATATGCATAAATAGTGTCAGAAAGAGGCGACAGAGAAAAGACAATTCCGCGAATAAGCGTTTCAAGCCGGTAAAACTTTTGTTCGCGAGGAGACGAGGGACGTTGTTCTGCACTGGCGATTACGCGGCAGAGTCGTATCAAGTTTAATCAGCTTGCAGCGTTAATGAACGTTACCCCACCGACAGGGCATGCCGTGAGGGGCGGAGGGGGTCTACAGCAGCAGCAGCAGCAGCAGAAGTAGTAGTTGTAGTTAACCAGGATATACAGGAGTCTGACACGGGCAGGACCAACGCTCGTTAAAAATACCGACGCGCAATACCCACATGCTCTGCCATACCGCTTAACTTCACGTTAATTGATTTGTTACATCGTTACGTTGTTACGTTACGATGTTTTGCCGACCGCACGGTGATAATAACACGGGGTGTACATACGTATATAAGCACAACTACATCCCCCCCTTCAACCCTGCAGGTTGTCTGGTAGTTTATCAGCAAGCAAGGTGCAACAATAAAAGAACTATATTGTAACTTTAGCGAGAAAAAACAGCTGGTTGATCTTCGCGAATAAATAAATAAATAACTAAATATAGTCTTAAATAATAATTAAATACAAATCCTGAATTGTCAAATTTTTTGCTCGTGACGAACCAAATTGGAGAAAGTAATCCAGAAAATTATTAACAAGACTATAGATAATACAAATATAACATAAATGTAATCCAGAAAATTATGAACAAAGCTATAGGTAACATTGTTCTAAATATAAATGAAAGACTGGACTGTAAAACAGAGAAATGTCTGTTGGTATTACAGCTGTAAATGTTTACAACTGTTACCTCCTTATGTTGCTGTGGTCCTGATACTCAGGCAGTAGCTAGCGAGGCGAGCGGCGTGCTCGCTACACAGCGAAACAACAGCAGCACAAGTCCAAACGCGCACTGCCGCCTTTTCACACGCGCTCTATCTATCTATCTAGTCTCTGTTCTCTCGCTGTATGTACTCATCAGCAAAAGAAGTAACCATACCCAACATCCTCGTCCTCTTCCTCCCGTACTGCCAGCAAAGTCAAAGAGAGAGAGAGAAACCGAGCAATGTTTTATAGAACTCATTCGGCATATGCACACACACATACACATACACACAGTTGAACACTCATTCCGCGATTATTTATATGGAAGGCATCGCGAATATTACCCAGCAATGGTAATAACAGACCTGGTTGAATTTATTGTAAATGAAACTGTATCTAAAATGTGTATTTATATATACAGCACACTCACTTGTACTGTCGTACGCTCGCTCTCGCTCTCTCTCTCTCTCTCTCGCTCTCGGCAATGTCAGGAAGCGAGATCGCACGTTTTCACTCTCTTTCTCTCGCGTTCGGGAGTCGGAGACGCGAAAATTCTGTTCTGTCTCTAATAATTGCCGGCTTAGTTGAAATATATGACACCGATAACGACAATGGTAGGTAGCTACAGTTTAGCCTGTTTCTTATTACGGGAGGTGCAAGCAAACCAATACGTATATCGATACTTGACAATCCACACACACCCACCCTCTCATTCCATACGGTTGTAAATGAATAACTGGCCTCACAAGCAGAAAAATATTACTTCACTGTTTAGAAACAATCCATTTCATATTGTTTATAATATTTACAAAGTTCACTTACACTTAATGAGTCTTCTTAATGCAGTTAATATTTACTAGATTTTAAAAAACTGGTTAAATATTCCAACTATACGAAAGAAGCAAAACGTTATAAGTTAGTGTATACATTTTCTTGTCGCCTTGTCTCCTGCTGCTGCTACTGCTGCTGGTGCTGCTGCTGTTGTTGGCTTCCACTACCAGTATTTACAAAACTAAAATAATTTATTCATATGTAAAAAGTTAAAATGGTTTTAACTTTTGAACTGTTTTCAAAATTATGTGTTAAACTTCGAAAAAGAAAAACAAATTTATGAATAAAGCCATTTGCATAAAAATAAAATCGAATGAGAGGTTACAAGGGATACTTGCACAGCGCGGGGGGCGAAAGGGAAGTGGGTTGAATTGCGGACGAAACATCGCATCGTCCGAGTTTCAGTTCATAGACATGGTGGTGCATAGAGTGCTGACAGGACTAATAGTGGCTTCAGCAACGGAGCAACTTTGAATGGAGATTCCACGTTCTATAGCAAAGGGTAGTCCTGTGGTTGTGGCTTGTCGTGATGCCATATCTGTGTCGTCTTCCCAACAAAGAATTTTACGAGAGAGTTTCATATATTTGTATGCACAACTATAATATCCTTTTAGAAATCTGGTGTATGGGGCAGGAAAAAACAATGCCCGCCACCACTGGCTGGGTATCTGGTTCGCTTTCTCTCACACTTCATTGGAAATGGATCAAGTGGGCCGGAATCCGTCTGGATCATAAAACATGCATTCGTGTCATTAAAGGCTGTTATTAACGCTCGAGTTATTGATAACTCCTGCATGCCCGGACCCCGCGCGCATCGATTCGTCTCTATAAATTACATCTGTACATATATATATGTGTATATGTATCTCTCACTGCTGTTACATGCCGTGCTGCATCGGCACACACATACAGAGAGCAGTTCGATTCGTTTAATCATCAGTCGGTTTAAACGGTGGGACCAACTCCCAACCGCATATCATCGGTGTGTTCTTTATATGCACCCGATAAATGATTGGCTTGTCTCTGCATGTATCTTCTCGTATTCAAGACCAATGAACCAAGATACTTGAAATACTGAAGCACAAAGCGAGAAATAATAGAGTCTTATGTCAATCCAATTCTTGAATCAAATAATAATACACTTATTATTCAATGGATGTTGCTAATATTTCTAGGAAAACCTAGTACAGTATTGCTCCGACACAGATTCCAAAACAGAAGTAAAACAAACGATGAATGTTGAAATACGACGGTCGTCATATTCGGCCTGGGCAGGAAGAGAAGAAAAGAAACCCGCGAGAACACAGAGAGAGTGAGAGAATATTGATAGGCGTTACTCGAAGCAAGTCGACGAGCGAGTGGAAGAGAGTACGCGAATGAACCTCTGAAGTGAAGGTGGTAATTACTATTTATCACTCTCACGAAAGTATATCGAATCATGCCAATCTATAACGGGTCCCTTTCTACCCTACCCACACCCCCTGGCATCGTCCAATGTTCGAGGGGGGAGGACGGGGGCGGATTTTTAAGCTGGGCGTTGGGATTTATCGCATACTTTTAAGCCAGCCTTGCTCGTAAATTTGAGGAACCCGGAGCTGTAATGTATCTGCGACCAGTCACTCAATGATACATGGCTGTCGTACTCCGCTCGCCTTGCTTTCCTTACACAAGCAGCAGCAGCGGCAGCAGCTCAATGTTCTTCACAGTCAGTCCACACCACACTATTCTACAAAAGGGTAACCATCCATTCTCTCCATCTCTCTTCTACATTTGGCAAAGGCGGTAGTGGTGCTAATGTGTCATCGGTATCTTCGAACGGATGGAGAACGACTTGATTCTCTTATACGGATTTCCCTCAAACGTTCTACATTCAGCTACACCCTGTTAGACCATGTCTCTTCGTACATTTTGTCGCTGATAGATGGCACTGTGGATTTGCTGACATGTGTACGTAACTACTGATATTGTTTCACTTCAAGCATTGAACATATGTGGAAGATTTGGAAACTTAACCCAAACTAGATTGAAACCTAACAGACTAGTGTAATATTGACAGCGATATTAAGAAGTCTGTACATATATTATTGACTGGTTTATTACACCTGAACGAAAGTGTATATATTTTGGATTTTACAAGCAGCCAGGTTCGATTTACTTCATGTGTCTGTCAGAATGTATATGTGTGTATTTGGTAAGTTCAAAGATATCCAGTTGGTTTGACGCGGCGAGAAAAATATCGGCGAACGTTCATATTTCAGGAATTAAATGTGCAGACCCCGTGCCACTTGACAGAACATTCCAGCAATAACTTTGATCCAATGACCAAACTACTACATCGACACACATACATACACACACACACACACACATGCACGGAGTCCTCACACAGTGGTTCGCAAAGTCTTGTGACGTACGCATAAATACGTTTTAATTGCCAACCATTAAGTATTCATACATACAAGCACATTATATACAGACACACACACATGTACATGTATATTTGTATCCCACATAAATATATCTTTATACACACTTATATAGAACTACCAGCATACATATATACTATTTCTGCCTGTGTATTTGCTATAAAGACATACACAGATATATACATAAATGCATATGTATATGATGACAAAGATTCTCTGCGCAGAACCAGTTTAAAATACCGCACTGTGTGTTGTATATCATACACATCAGATGTTATTCATGTACATAAACAGGTTTCGCAGTATTACCGAGTCTGTAATGTCCGAAGCATTAGTCACTCATCTCTGTTCAGCTCTGCACATCCCCCTGTCGTCATATGTGTGTGTTAGCTCCCAGCCAACGTGCACCCTTAAATCAACGAGTTACTTCTCGTATCCTCAAATTCACACGAGATCTAGTTCTCAGTAGTCATACTTCTCACTGGATATAATTCGTGTGATACATTCAATAGTACTGATTTTATAATTTGCAATCTAAACACTTACAAGTCTGTAATCTTTTATACTTACATTGTAATGCTACTTATAAATCTATTAATTTTGAATCTAATAGGATATTTAGATAAATAAATCCTGATTGATATATCTACATATGGCTAGTGATAATTAATTACTGGAAATTCTGGTCTCACTTCTGTAATGTGTGTGTGGGACGTGGTGTGAGTCACCTACTCTTGCTGCAGGTCCCTACTCAGCCCTGTGTTGGCCTGGACATACCCCCCGCCACCCCCCGGCTTCACGGTACCGTGGTGGCCCGTCACTGTGCAAGACACAACGAAACTTTAGCCATTCATCCTGAACGCAATTATCGTATATTCTATCAGTATGACACCTTAAATTGCGCGATCATGCAAAGTAGATGTCAGTCGAGTGAGCTTTTGCAAATCGCTCCGCTTAGCAATGTTTCTCCTTCATAAATATACATTCAGCAGTCCAGCACTCTCGCACACACGTGCACATGCACAGACAGACAGATATATATTCTCAGAGGCTGGGCAGACAGGCGACATATCCAACACAACCCAGTGCCATCATCATCGTCTACTTCTTCTTCTCCTTATCCATATCCAGATTCACGACACCGAACCCCACAGCGAGATGAGCTGGAGTCGATGGCGACAGAGAAGATGTTATTGTGACAGCGTGGTGATATGTGTGTTTGCTTCGGATATGCAATGCAACATTCTACAAAGAAAATATTCCCAAAATCGTTGTCTTGTTCCAGAATACAGATGTTTATTAGTGACAATGTAAGGGAATCTGAGATTTGGCTGGGATAATACTTCCAATTGACAAAATTATATAGTCCAGTATTTTTTTCTTCCTTGGCTGGTTAAAAATTGCTATGAGCCCAGTATAAATGAACTATTAGTTCTACTACTAGATGTTCAACTCGGTTTCGTCAGTGTCCAGTGCCCGACAATTAGTTATGATAATTAAACGTACATTTGAAATGAAACCTAAGACTATTCTTCCATTGCCGCTGGTATACGAAAGCTCTTTCTCTCTTTCTATGTATAGTTTAGTCTGTACATATGTTATATGTAAGCATTAGGGCGGCACTGTTTCCCGTACATAAATCTGCCAAGTATATATTATATCCACCGGTAATTTATGTAGAAATCATCTTTCGGCCATCAATCGTGCGGTCAACTATATTATAGATAACCTTCCTACATAATTTCATTAGGTCTCCGCGTAGATAAGCTCATTTCACGGTGCCTTTTTTATGTGTGCCGTTTTCAATTATATTCGAGTTGTTTATGTGTACACATACATACATAGTTAGTTGTTGCTGCCGCTCCGCTCCGCTATGCTATGCTATGTTGTGGCTGTGGTTGTTGTTGTTGTTGATGGAGCGGTGTAGGTAGGTAAAGCAGTCATCCCGACTTACCGGCCGCGCGACTCACCGAAACTACAAGCGTCATAAGTTACACTGGACGCAATTAACAAACGGGACATGGATACTAATTAAGTGTATGCGAGCCTAAATACTTAATGGACTGACGGCCAGGTACAGGCCACTCACAGTGCTGCCAACTACAGTGCTAGTTACAACGGAAATACCCTACATGCCTTGGGTGTCACATTTACTAGTAACTTATGTAGTATTGCTTCTTGCAAAATCTTATTCTGATTATTAATCTAATATAAATAACTAATAAATATAATCTGTAGAATTGTGTTTTAACTTGTATTTCTTTCTGTCTGTGTGTGTACAGGTACACTCTCATTCAACATGCCAAGGTACACACGGGTAAAGAGACACAATGTCCGCACGCGGGCTGTGTGTTTCGTGCACGGTCCGTGGGTGAACTGAAGCCGCACCTGGCCACGCACTCTGACCTTCGACCCTTTCCATGTGTACACTGTGACTACCGCACGAAGACTAAAGCGCAACTAGTCAGGTACATACATACATACATACATACGGCACACCTCACAAGTGGAACACAGTACTCAACCACAAGTACTAATCAATTTATCAACTTGTCAACAAAGCGATCATGCATTCAACTCACTGTTCTATAACCACTGTATGCTTACAGAACATTGTGCTCACTGCCTTCTCTTAACATTATACGTTATTTTGTTTTTAACACTTTGACTGCCGTGTGTATACATTTGAATTGTGAAAATTGGCGTGCCAATCAAAGTGTGCAATAGTCAAAATAAAACTTACGTGTACAATTTATAAACATATGTTAACAGCAGCTAGTGTAGTAGTTTAATGACATCGTATGTCGTAACTTGCTTGTTCCGGAAATTATCAAACCTCATCGTTAACATTTTATTATTGCATTTAACAACCGCGTCGCGTGTCTCACACACACACACACACACATATATATACATGGACACGTGACGACTCCCCCGCTTGACTATAGAGTGAGATGGTAGATGATAGTGAATGCAGAATAGTGGTCGGTCACGATTGCTCGTTCGCTCGCTCGTTGGACGGTTGAGTTCCACAATAAACGGGAGTTTTATTTTATGGCGATTTCTGGCTAGATAAGTGTATTTAATTACCCGTGTTTCAAGTAAAAGCCTACAGTAGATCGAGTTCGCCTGTCAATTAGGTACACACACAGACCGGTGTTTGTCTAATTTATTATGGCTACAGTGCTGCCGTTGTTACACACCACCACCACCACCAACAACAGCAACAGCAGCAGCAGCAGTGGCCAATAAACATATTGTCACAATTTAGGCTGGGGCCATAAACTAATAGCTACTGGACTTTACAGTCTCTGGATTCTTATAGAACTAC
>JAGJTL010000025.1:8457695-8473508 GCA_022063505.1 Calosoma granatense
TTTATACTAATGGTACAAAAAAAAATCTATTAACTTAATATATTATAAATAATACATTATACCACAAAATGCATTTAAACAAATTTGAATTAATCATGAAGCATCCAACCATTTGCGTTGTCGTACAGCAATAATTTTAAGTAGATAATTGAGAGGCGGTCTGTTTTTATAAAACCCCGAGGCAAGAAATTACAGCTTATTAAGAGCGAGTAATATCATATAATTTAGCGTTCATTTAGCTAAAGTTGCGGTAAATATTTAAATGCCTTGCGGTCATTGTCTACCAAAACTAGAGCTGAAATAATTATATTTGGCAAACGGAATAACAAACTTAGTATTCACACAGAATCTCAAGAATATTTTCAGCAAAAGAGCCATGTAAATAATGTTCTTTTGTGAGTAAAGTTAAGTTTGTATTTAATTGTGGCGGGGCAGATCGCTTCACTAGAACGATTTGAAAAGTAGTCAAACCGTCCACAGGACGACCTGTACCCCTACAAAAATAGGTTACACTGACGTGTGATCAGGTTGAACCAAGCGTTACCAAGGCTCTATATTTTCCTTACTCATTAGTTTAAGGCACGAAGAGCAGAACGTGCACAACTGGACTATATGCAATTCATGTTAGCTAACATAAGCGAGTTGTAATTTCTAGAAACTACAGCCATCTAGTGAGAAATTTGCGAAGCTCGCTAATGTAAACATGCTAGGCGGTACGTTTTATGTTTCAAGGTCATTACTATATAGCTACACGTATACAGGATACACAGGTTTAAAATTAATTTTTGAAATTCGAATGTATTTATTTTTAAATATTAATTTTATTTTATTTTTGTATCTATTGAAAGTTGGTATTAAATGATAATTATATTATAATTACAAGACAGTAAATAGGCCTAGAATATTATGCTTCTTCAATGTTATTCGCACGATTATAACAAGAGGAACGACTAGAAATGAGAAATCAATAATTACAAATAAACGCACAATGTCGCATGGTTCGGTATGACACTTGACAACTTGTGTACAAAGATCAGTTTGTTATTTAGATGTTTACATACACAAATGTTAAAAATAAACTACAATGGTGTCCATTGTTGACAGTGTGATAAGTACATCGAAGTCTAACAATCAATATTTCATTCTACATGTACAAGTCGGACCAATGTCAGTTAGTTTGTGAGTTTTACTTTATAAATTCATTCACACTCATCCGAAATGAAACTGTTTCGTTTGATTGTACATCAGAAGAATTTCAGCGGTAAGAACAACTGATTCGTAAATTGAAATTTGTATTTGATTATGGAATGTATATTTGCAGAGGAAGATTTGATTATTAATCCGAAGGATTACCCCGGTGCGCATGAGGCTGATATTGTGGAGATATTTCATCCGGATGATGAGGGGCCACGGCTGTTGTTACAGATAAAAACGTTCCAGGGTGATTTACAGGGCAGGGATACGATTAGTGTCGAACAGAGCATAGCACAAGCGTTTGGTCTGCGTACATATGCAGATGTATACGTCAGACTAGTGTCTCCAATAGATGTAGCCTTGGATTCAGTGGAACTAACGTTCAAAGATCAATACATGGGCAGATCAGAAATGTGGCGATTGAAAAATAGTTTGGTAAGACACCCTACATAAATATACAATAAATACACTATATTTAACCATGTTTCTTTTACAGACAAACACTTGTGTTTATATGAATAAAAAACTAGAATTCTGTGGCAATGCTGTCCGCTGTCAAGTCTATGAAATGTGGTCACAAGGTGACAGAGTAGCATGCGGAGTTATTACAGATGATACTAAGGTACAGTTTACACTATGAAACACCCTGTAAATATGTTATGTACACTTGTGTGTTATGTTCAGGTTGTTTTTCGATCATCAACTTCGATGGTCTATCTGTTCTTGCAAATGTCTTCTGAAATGTGGGATTTTGATATTCATGGTGATTTGTATTTTGAGAAAGCCGTCAACGGGTTTTTAGCAGATCTGTTCCAGAAATGGAAGGTAAGTATATTCTCATCGTTGGTGCTTAACATTTATAAATCATTTATTGGTCTTGCCATATTTTCAAATCGGAGTTTGCGGTATTGAATTATGGGTAAGTAAAAGATTGAAGAAATTTTGGTGTTGATAGAAAAATGGAAGCAACCACGAAGTAACCATTGTGTTGTTCTCTCGTACGTTTTACGAAGCCAATAGTTTAGAAGAATTCCCCCAGTACATGCGCGAGTGTCTTCAGCAAGACTACCGCGGCAGATACTACGAAGATTTCTACCGCGTAGCCGTACAGAATGAACGTTACGACGACTGGAGTGCCATCTTGGTACAACTTCGTAAACTATTCTCGGATTATTTGAAACGTGTCCTCGAATACCATTCTCGACCAGGAGAGAACATTCCAGCGGCTACCAACAGCACTGCGGCACAGGGAAACTTCTTAGAAGTGTTGAATATGAGTTTAAATGGTACAAACCAGTATTAACAATTCTTTCTGCTAGATTTGTACGAAGTTATGCTTTTGCAGTGTTTGAAAAACATTATCTAGACCGTAGTTTTGACCGCACTGGACAATTGAGTGTGGTAGTAACACCGGGTGTTGGTGTGTTCGAAGTGGACCGTGAATTGACCAATGTGACGAAACAGAGGATCATTGATAATGGTGTTGGCAGTGATTTGGTGTGCGTTGGTGAACAACCATTGCATGCTGTACCATTGCTGAAGGTACATTTAGAACAACACTCATTTAAAATAGCATTTTAGCAATATATTTTCTTTTAGTTCCATAACAAAGACACACACCTCAAAGCACCCGACGATTACTCCATGCCCCATTGGATAAACTTGTCATTCTATTCAACGAATAAAAAAGTAGCCTACTCGAATTTCATACCCCGTATAAAACTCCCCCCACTCCGCCCTGCCAACCAGCAGAAAAGTAAAGATGGCGGTACAAAGTCTAAGCTGATACCGGAAGATGAATGTATACATAATTCGTTTTTCGACTATGATGCATTCGATGATCAAGTGTTTCAATTACCACCCGTGCACGGAACAAGGTAAGTAAAAACAAAATGGCGGAATATATTTTACTAACTAAGCGTATGTATTGTGTAGAAGTCTACAACGGAACTCGTCAAGGACGAAGAAGAGTTCTATTACAGCTGAAGAGATGCGTGATGCGTACATTAAACATTCGCGCAGGAAAATGTCTGATCCGGATATACATCACAATATGAATGAACCGTTTACTTCAAATACACCGAGATCACAAGCGATCAGTATACCTCCAGCGGCCAATACGGCAACTATGAGTCCTATAGCGTCGCCACATTCAGGAAATAGCGAAGGTATGTACGTTAAGAACGTTTATTCGCAAATATCATTCTCTGTTGGGCTACAGAGGGTGGGAAAGATAACAAAATACATTTTCAGCTAAATCTCGTGTGTGGACAGCTGAAGTGACTGATGGTGAATTATCCTCCCCCTATCGTGCAGTGGTTGGTTCAGCTGGATCACCACCACCATGCCTTGGTTCTGCACTGTTACGACCCGGTCGAGCACTGATCAATCCGTTTGATCCATCACATGTCACAATCAAACTCACATCGAACCGTCGACGTTGGACGCATATATTTCCAAAAGGTAGAAAAATTGATATTTAAGTTGAACTTAAATTATATATTTATATTACTATAAACACTGAAATGTTGAGTTTAAATTATAAATTATATTACTTGAGCTAGGCCCTTCCGGTGTACTGATACAGCAGCACCACTATCAAGCTGTACCGGCACAGACAAGTGAACCAGCCAGCGAACCCACGAATGGTTTGAATCCAAGCCCAGCTATTGAACCACTGGTTCCTATGAACCAGCTGGCTAGATCTATATCACAAGTAGCCTTGCAAGAATGTAAGTATAATGCACACTAACTGTCTGGCATACATGTAGTGTACACTGTAATGTGTAATTATTATATAGATTGTAAAAAAAGACCGAGTTTATTGCACACTACATCCATGCATTCATCTGCCAGCCACCCCAGCAATCCATCAAAGAGTCTGACACTACTATGGGGTGCAACAGGTGAACAAGAATGGACACCAGCCCTGACGACAGGTATTTCTAACACAGTGGTTTAAAATATCAGGTAGTACTTACCGTGCGAATGTAGTGTGTATAATCCAAACATAACCAACCAGCAGGCTGGCAGCAAATAAGTGTCACTATCTTGATTAAACTAAAACTACATAGTAATATGCATTACTACAAGTCTTGCAATGATCCAACGTCCGTGTATCTTCAGCCAGTATTGCAGTTGCAAATCAGTTCACACTAACTTTGTATTCTGACACTTGGCGGTAATTCACACTTGCGAGGTTAAACGTGAAATGACAAACAATACTGCAACGAATTACAAGTACGCAGGGAGGGCATCATTTTCCTAACATTTACTCAAGACTAACTTGTATTCGATGCAATATTACTTGTTATTTCACTGTGTAACACTAAAACACAAATTAGCGCCGAGACGCAGAATCACTGCTAGTTCCACCATTTTGTAACTACTGTCAAGTCAGTCAGGCTACAGCAGGTTGCAGACTAGTACACACTGACGGACTTGCATATAGACAGCATGTATCATCGGTTTCTGGCCTGAATGAAAATAATCTAAATTACCCGAACTGTTTTGAATTATCTTTTGGATTTTGGTGACTAATAATTTACTAAAATATTCAAGATTAATATTAATATTTTGGAATAATTAATACCATTCGCGCTAAATTGAAACTCGAGTTGAATAAAATAATTAGCTGGAGTTTCTCTTATAATAAAATATTTCTGTATAGTTAATAACTATCCAAATCTATTGAAATTTCATTCCTATTATCGAATATAATTAGAATGAACTGCCATAGATATTGGTAAACAATTAAAGTATATTTAAAACAGCAAGTTAGAATGGAATAAGTGGAAAAATCTGTTTAATTTCTCACTGTTGATTCTCCTTTTTAGCTGCAGTGTTAAGCTCTGTTAATTTTGGAAATATAAGACTACTTTGCCAGTTATTCCACTGGAACTTGCTGCTACCTGAACTGATGTTTTGAATGATTGATTTTGTGCTTAAAACTGGGAAGCATTGTCTGTTCGTCGCAGTGTTGACCATTTACATAAATACAGAAAAAACCCCATCACTGCCCCCCGCCCCCCAATGAATCGTCGACATTTGGCGCATGTTAAGTGGATGTATCATGCGCGAACGAACAACATTATTCAACAGCCGAACAATCGATCGATGCTCGATTACTTTATCGAATTGTGTTTTATTTTCCATGGCTCTCTCTCACTTCGCACGGCGGACTGTCGTCGACCATCTCGTTGTCATCGCAGTCAATGAAGTTATAATAGGTTTGAGCAATATAATATTCACTAACCGATTATATACATACCTCCTTGTACTATATATATTCTACTACACACACTCACCACTAGATGGGATTATATGCTACATCAGTTATATGTAGATATTTTGTTTATTTATTTGTAGGTGGGACTATATTCTTCTCTACTCTTTACCCTGCACATGTCAAATACAAACACACATTCATTCTCTTCTTCTTCTTCTTCTTCTCTATATTGTAACACTGACATCTGTTAATAACATCATAGCTTACACTACTAACTTGTAACAAATGTGTACAGGTGTAGGGTACGGATATAACGAGCATGCGATTTTAGTTTTTAATTAATTCCGGTAGAGGGATTGTCTTCCTATCCAATTTATTCCTACTGCAATCGATCCTTGTGAAGACTTAAAGGCAGTATTTAGTTTGTATAATGTTATTGTCCAAATTATAAATGTGTTTCTATTCACGCTTCATCGTCTACTTTTTAGTTTAACGCTTCCTCGACTGTTGTACATAGCACTGTTTCTGTTCAGTAGATTTTTCCTAACGCACTCCCTGTAACTCCAGTCTAACAAAGTGCGATTTTCACGCGTAGGTGTTGATTGGAAATCGCTGACGATACCAGCTTGTCTGCCAATAACAACCGATTATTTTCCCGACACGCGAGCTTTACAAAATGACTACGTAGTCTCCGACTACAATCTACTGCCTGACGATGTGAACGCAGACTTTGCGCAACAACGTGCCATCTACAAGAAACCATTGACAACAGCTGAAGTGTTCCGAGAACTGGTGTCCCAACGCTTGGCTCAGGGATTCCAGTTGATTGTACTTCCACCGAGCAGCGAAGCACCACAGACACCTGGCAGCAAAGCACAGGCGAATGTTGCCGGCTCGTCATTGGTTGGTAACCGAGGACCGGATATGGAATCTACACAAGAGTATTTCCTGTCCATTGGACGAGTGTTTCACAAGATCTCGTTGTGTGGCTCCACAATCACCGTGACGAGATATCGACCGAGGTAGATGATTGACAATACAGCTTTAGCGCATGATATGTTTGATAAGATTTGATCGGTATTGCAGACATCCATATCCACCGTTTAATATACATTACCGGTACCGGTTCCACGCTCCACATCATGACACCTATGAGGTTTCCTGGGTGTCTTTCACCACTGAGAAGTTGGAGAACTACAACTGGAACTACCTGGACCACTATATATGTACGCGAGGTGACACGGACTTTGCTCTGGTAGAAGCGTTGAAGTACTGGCGATTCCGGGTGTATTTACTACCGCTAAACAATGCCGCCACCAAGCGTATCATGGACGGAGCACCACATTGTGATATATACTCCTCGCCGGGTGCGAGCGAGCATACGACCATGGTGGAAGGGTATCTGAAGTTTGTAGAAACTATTGTCAATAAAATAAAAAGACCAAATGCGAAAAAACCACGGGTAAGCATTGTATGAATGATTCTGATTTCTTCTAAGCTTCCTCTTTGCCTTTTTTTTATTTTTCTTTGCCTATTTAGTCGCATGCCCAGTTTAATTTATAAAATTTACTATCAAAGAAGTAATTTATAATAAATAAAGTAATATCTGCTTAATATTAATTATTTCAATACAAAGTTTCTTTCTCATTTCTCTGGTTTATTTAATAGTTTAACTAATTATTATATTTTTACCTACATTTGTGCATATATATTATTTTGCGTGTTAGCATGCATGTAGATTGGCTGTTGTAGATGTCGCTCTGCGTTGCATCCCTACCACTCACACAAACACTGGCTCCAAGACGATATAGCATGAGCAACGTGTCACAGGTATACATATACGACTATACATATTTCTATAGACCACACCTCTATATATACTTATACACGCACAGTCTGACGAAGTAACAAAACTGTCAAACCATTTGTTAGGTTATAGTATCCATATTTCACAAGTAACAGACATTTACTTTACTTTTCACTGTTACAAATGTAAAATAAATGGTTGATTTAGATTGTATCTATCGTAAACTGTAATCTACATCGATAGTATTTGAATATATACCACACACTACAATATAACACTGCTTATTAACGCCAAGATTTAGGTTATATTATTTCTAGCGTCCAGTACTGGTACTAAAAACAAACAATATTTCGTTTGACTGTTTCTGCTGTGTTCTGTATAATTTATTATGTTAATTTTTATTAGCCGTTATACAAATATATTACAGTTTACAGGTATTTGTATGTGTCTGAATTTTCAGAATGCTGTTATTGGTAACTCACCGTTCAGGGAGAGGGTAGGCAGTAACCGGTTACCTGACCGTCCACGACCCAGGTTCGCTAGTCTGTTAGTAATTGTTACAGCTTGGGTTGCGGTTTGCAGATGGAGCATGGCACTGATCATTGCAGCATTGCAACTTCTTTAATGATGTTTTTATTTGTTTTTTTAATTGTATGCTCTCCTGATATTTTTCTTATTTTGCTTGTTGTTCTTTTTGAAGATTACTGAGCCTTGAAATGTCAAAATATTCGTGCAGATTTTAATATGTTTATTTCTCTGTGTATTTTGTCAATATTGCACGTGTGTTTTCTTCTGATATTTTATTGTTTTTCGTACACTGCAGTTGTGCAGTAGAAGACACGCACACGTATATTCACAACTGCTTTGTTTATTATTTCTCTATATCTGTATGTGTGTGTGTGTTCTGTTAGTTTTCACGTTAATACACGTATTCTGCTTGTCATCTTGCAGCATGTGCTACCTCGTATCCCTGAGTATGTGCCATCGTCATCTGTCAGGTTTGTATACACGTCGTATCAAACCATTCATAACTTGTAACTGGTATAAGGAAACCCGCTTCAACTGTGCTTTCATTCGTTACTTTTTATTGGCTTCACTCGTAACAAATTGGCTGATATTAATGCACTACTGAACTGGGATTGGCCAAAAGCTACCTGTTCTTGCCGAAGCGCGTCCACAACCTACCATATTTGGTCTTGTCGACAAGCTGAATATCATTCTCACATCAGCTCCATAAAGAAATTCAAAATTCACAAATCCAAATTAATGCTTTTTCAAATCAAAACTCCTTATACCACAAACGAAAATGATAGCTCGCTTTGCATTTATACCGAGTCATTGTTGTTCTACAACTAATATCCATCTAGATCTGGATCCAAGGTCATGGAAAGAGGGCGTGTCTCGCCAGCAGCGGAAGCATCGCAACCAATGGTGATAGAGGCACAGAACGAGAATGGACATGACGAAAAGTACGTTACAGTTGATGTTCTATTCAACAACGATGTAGTTAAAGACTTGTGTGTATGTATGCTTTGTAGTGAACAATGTTTAATGAAAGACTCCAGCACATATGCAGAGATTCTGGAAGCTATGAGACATCCAGTAACCGGTGTTGGTTTCCTAACCACACATCCTAGCCTTCCCAGTTATACATTCGTGTCAGCCGATGCTGTTCATTGGCTAATCAATAGATTAGAAGGTGTCAGTACCACTGACAAAGCTGTTGCTGTAATGAATGCAATGTTGCGGGAACAGTTGATCTGTCACGCGTCCGGGGATTTCTCGAAATCTTTCGTGTTTGGATTTTATTTGTATCATATGGTACAGTTTGACAAAGGTAAAAGATTTAACAATAAGCGCTGTAAGAAATTATCTTCTTGATGGTGGCTTTTGACAGATGCAACCGATTACTTGCAACCGCTTGGTGATTTGCAAAGTTTTGAGAATGAATGGCTAGAAGTTGAGGTACGACCACCTCGAATACCTGTGGATGAACAGACTTCACCGAAATCGCTGACCGTACCGAATGCAATCACGGATCGAGAAAAGAGTGTTCCATTATTTCTGCGCGATACTATCAACATTGGTTACCTTCAAGGCGAACTGGACAATGATTGTAATACTCTAAATCTTCATGTGTAATATTTGTTATATAGTTTTCATTGCACAGATCCACTTTACAAGCATATGCACCTTGAAATCGATGTATCCGGTAAAAGTGATCGAATTGAATGGGGCCATGCAAGGTATCAGACTGTATTCAGACCAGACCAAGCATTTGAACTGGTTGTACAATGGGTTACAGCTTCCGGATCTATAGTTTCAGAATTGGTAAGCAATCGTAGGATTTCATCTTTCAGTCTATATATGTTCAACTAACTTTTCAGCTGTTTGGTTGGCAACGAAAAGTACAAACCTGTGGATTACAAATGGTACCTATTCCACATGATCCGTTGGCGTTACCATATTCGAACAAGTCAGATCCACTTCGAGGTCCTATCTTTATCCCGCTGGACATTGAGTGTCTGATGAAAAATAAGACGTATTTGTTTGAAGGTAAATTAGAATACTTCTGCCATTGACTCTTAAATATGAATGTGTTGTTTATTCACCCAGAATTCAGAGAAGATACGTGGGCAGACCGGTTGTTCCTATTTCAAGAAGCGATTGCAGCCAGATTTGGTTTCATCAGTTGTGTGGTTGAACCGACCAATACGAAAGCATCGAACCAAGTGATGCAGGACCATCAGTACATTCACAGTACGGGCGCCATGTTTATACTGATACCTAGTCTAGCTCCACGTGCACGTAACCGACTCACGTCCATCAGCCAGAGACGATCGGGTCAGATGAACCGACGATATCCGATGCATACCGATGTGGTGCCAAGTCCTCACGAGGCGTACATCACACGCCACGTCAGCGGCAAGAATAAAGATGATTACGACAATTGTAGAAGGGTAAGTTGTCCCCTAATACCATAACATTGATTATTTGTTTGATGTTGAATTGGGAATCTGGGAAATGAAAGTTGGCGCCTCCACCAAAATGACCCGTTTTGGCTGAGGTATCTTTTCAAATGTACCTTATAATCATATTTTCAGATGGGTTTTCTCTGGTCCTGGAATCATATGATCAGCCGCAGATGGCGGACAACACAAAACCTCGACATATTTCAAATGCGACTGCTCCGTGACTTCAAAGAGTTCTGCGCAAACTCAGACCAACGACTGAGGAACTATTGGGAACAATGTTGGGAAATGAAAGAAGATGCATCCACACTGCCGATGTAAACAGTGGACTTTACACGTCATGTGATACAAATGCATTTGTGTGATCAATCTGTGATGTTTCATAAATAACTTACTCCTATTCTAATAATAACAATAATAATGTGTTGGAATTATTAAACTCTTTTAACATGCTGTTTATGGATTTTCAATACTTTTATCAACACAATGATGAGAGAACAAAGTTTTTATTTTGTTATTTAGTGGAGAACTGAATTCTCTGTAATATTATAATTTGGCGAAATTATAATAAATACTAAATAATACACAACGAAAGTGATTGATGAATAATTCCTGTCCATATTTTCAAACTGGGAAGTGTATGAATGAATAATGAACATACATGTATAGAAGATTTATTATGTGTGTTTATACAAAAATACAGTTTAGAAAATAGTATTTCCAAGTAACCAGGCAGTGCTGTTTATAATATGGTCCATTTCATTGGGCACAGATGAGAGGGTATGATTGTCTTTGTACATATTCACCCTGGAAATATACACACACACATACAACACACACATTTGTATATACTCCTCTCAAATATCCTATGGAACACAGTACTTCATTTGATTGAAATGTTGTTACTAATGGAAGAGGATAGTTGTTCGAACTTGAACTTTTTATTTTCGAGTAGAATTAATAAGACACTTACTTTGTAGGAATGCCATTGGCTTTCAGACGATAGTACAATTCCAAACCCTGCGAACATGGAACACGTAGGTCTTTCGAGCCCAGCATCAGGTATGTGGGTGCTTTGATCTTGTGTGCATGTTGAATTGGTGATGCTTTGCGCATAGCTAGTAACATGTCGTTATCGACTTCATCTTCCTGGCTATACTTGGAACCAGCTTCAACTGCACACCTAGAAGAAACATGCCACTATTTCCTTCTTAACGTTCTCCGCTCAATACTTTTGTAGGATCCCGCAAATCTTAAGGCCAATTTGCAAATTTTTTATAAACACATATGCAAACACCAGTGTTAGTTCCTGGGGCGCCTCCACCAAAAACACGTATTTTGGTGGAGGCGCAAAGATGAAAATTTGTATTACTGGACTTAAGAGTTCGATGATAAATGCTGCAAAAATATATTTAAAATTGAACTAGCTAGAATCCGATCATCAATTTTAATTGTAATTATTAATCTGCATATCGGACACTTAATTTGATAAATGGTACACCAATTAAGAGCTTACATGGATTCTTCACTCACCAGTCAGGGATGTCAGAGGTGATACTCATGGATGCTATATCTATAACCGGGTTTCTGGACACAACCGCCACGAACATATCCGGATACTGAGCGCTGAGATGGTGTACAAGGAATCCACCATGCGACCCGCCCACCAAACACAGACGATTGGCGTTCAGCCACGGATACTTTTCCGTACAGTACTTGGCTGCCAGTACACAGTCCTTCACATCCGTATCTCCTACACGGCCGGGCAGAAACTTGACACTAGCCTGCCCTGCACCAATCGAACCACGGTAATTGACGAAAACAATCGCGAAACCTACAAACAACATTGTAGGCAACTGTTTATTTATTTCTGAAACAAAACACTACACATTGTTACACTCACCCATAGACACAAGAACCGCTGGCTCCAAAGCAAAAGTATTAAAGAACGCGGAATGTGGACCACCGTGTGGCCAAACTATAAGAGGTACTTCATTGTCGGGACCAGACATTGGTCCAAAATAAATAGCACTGAACGATTCTGCAGGAAGAATGATTTGTAATCGTTATCACTTCACAGTCGATTACGGTTTTGTACTTACTAACTTCATCTTGTGTATCTTGCTCCAGATCTAAATAGTCATACTTCATATTGGCCAGAAAGTCTGTATTTTCACATTGGGTTATTTCTTTCCATTCAACTGCATCTGCACTGCCCTCTTTTGGTAACAGCGCAGTTACCAGCTGGTCAGGATGTAGGTAATTCTTCCGACACACTAGTGCCGTATCGTTATAGACATCCAGTACAATGTTACTACCAGTATCACCGGTTATCAACTCTGTAACCGCGCCGGTTTCTACAAACACAAGTGTATAAATACTGGATATGTTGCTTGTATGTACAATTCTTGTATTACCTATATTAATAACATAAGGTTTTATGGTATATTTTTGTGGAGTAGATATTACAATGCGGTTATCAGAAATCCAATAACGTTCCGGAAATTTCTCGTTAAACAAACCATGGAATGGTTGATTGTTGGTTGTGGTTATTTCAGTCTGAACAATATCTACTACCACAGATGGTTTCACCTGTAAAACGTACGGTTTAAACTGAAGTATATTGAGAAAATCTTAGTATTCTTACATCTGAAACTGGTAATTCAAGACGCATTATTGTCATTGCTGCATGATGTGGACCACCGACTTCTTTCTCCAGCCAGATTAAATATTTTCCATCTGGCGAAAATCTTGGAGCAGAAACTGTCCGATTCTTTTCCGATAATTGTTCTAAAAGAAAAAGAAAAAATGTAGCTTATTGTGCAGAGGAATTGCTTATTAAATTTTCAACCATTACCGTAGTTTCCTGACAAGTCAAGTTTAAATATAACACCAGACCGGTTCGTGCAGTATATCAAACCTAACTTCCTGGGTTCCGTTTCCAATGCTACACCTACAATGTAACTTCCATCTGGAGACCAAGTGACTTGTCCAGGACACAGAGTGTCAGGTACACCTTCTAGAATTTTTACATTGTCATTCTCCAAATCATACATGGCTATCACAGATGAACATTTGCCAACAAGTTGTTCACCCCAATCTTGATTGAAGATGTATTCTTCTCCCTGCAAACATCCATTGTTATTTATCTTTGTTCTATTCTTGTTTGTCATATAAACAAATACCTTTATTGGAACTGTTAAACTCTGATCCTTGTTAATACTATAATCAACAGAATTCTCAGCTTTCCGTTTATAGAATGGCTCCCTTGTCGGTAATTTCTTTTCGGCGATATAAATGATTTTAGTCTCATCCGGAGACCAGGAAAATGATTTGAACTCCACTGTAAACATGCCCACAACATGAACATATGATTCAACAATGCATACATTTATACATTACCATCAGTATATACATTTCCATGAAGATTCAAAGCTGCCAAATCAACAGAATGTGTCAACTTATTTTTCGTCCAGATTTCAAGAAACTGTTTATTTGTTTCTTTTCCATTTGACACTTCTTTCAAAACTGCACGATTTTTCTCTGACGTTGACACTGCAGTGAGTAATCTAGAAGAATGTGTTTTGTAAAAATAACGTGGATAGTAATTGATTTACCTACTCATTTGACACATCCACCGGCAAGGTTTCAACCAGTTTATTCAACTGACTGTCCAATACATGAACTCGAAGATATTTAACATTTTTGCCACTTTCAATATTCCTCTGAGACCATAATGAGTTAACAACACCTCCACGCATTAATTTAGCTCCGACTAATGACTGAGTTTGGCTCAGATTTTTGTATACTTTAATTATTTTATCCATCTGTAACCACAAAGAAAATAAATTAAAAAAAACAGATTTTATTTACTGACTAACCATTTCAAAACTCGTTAAATCAGGAGTAATTACGGCTTTTGCACGTATACTGTGTTTTATTTAAAGCTTCGTTATCTTAATTAGTGTGCTAAGTGTACACAGTTATCACAAACAAATAATAACAACTATTGTTCTACATATGACAGTTCACTTTGCTAGCAGGTGTAGTTGCCTTTTATAACCGTATATATGTAAACATCTGTTTGGCGGCAAATACGAAAAGAATCTGCTCAACATAACGGGATGATGTATATGTATATGTACATATCAATATGAAAAGCCAATTTGCTATTAAACAAACGATAAATTTTCAACATTATTACCATAATTTTTAAACAGAAAAAATATTATTGTAAAAGAGAATTCAACTTTAATATTATACATTTTTAACGAGTCTTTAAAATGATTAGCAAATATTATAGCGATCAATAATTAATTGTGCTATTGTGTATGTATTGAACAGTATTTAATTAAAATTCTATAAATACTTGGAATCTGTATAATTCCGTTTTAGAATTTAATATTGTAAGTTAAAATAATATTTACTGAATTCTAGGTAAAGTTTTTATACATAATGTAAGTAAACATTGTGAATAATAATCTTTGTATGTTGAACAATACATCACAAATAAGTGAATCGAGGCGACGCCGACGCCGACGCAGTCACTGTGTTGCTACAAGTCGTTGCCAAGACGACGGCGTCGGTGGGACCGACGCGTGGTTTGTGTAATATCAGTGTAAAATGCGTCTCACCTTGATTAATATATTATACACGCAGACAAACAACAGACACACTCGCAACTACGCATTTAAAATGTTCCAAAATGCATGGTGAAAAACGTAAAAACTATACGGAAACATTTGGCCAACAACCGCTGGTCAGTTTGAGTAAAATTAAACCAATATACATCTCACAAACAAGCAATAACTTGTCATTATCCGTTGCTATTGTTCCGGGCGATTCTATTCGGTCAAGAAATAAACAAACATCAGCGGTTGTTGAGAATATTTCAAGTTGTGAAATGGTGTCCAGTGCGGGATTCAGTACAATTGACAGTATCTGTGAACAGTGTGACAATAATGTGTACGACGATAATGGAAATATTACGTTGAAAAAGAAAAAAAATCCGGTAGAAATTCGATGTGATACGAAAAGAGCTGAGACGAAAAATACGATATCCGTGGCGAGAAGCAAAACAAGAAAAGGTAACATGGTATATGTATTGTCATCAATCATCAATCATTCATCATCATCATTGAAGGGTATTATCATCATTCCATAATTTATAGGTAAAGAAATAATATAAAAAACAATAATATATATTGCAACACTTGAGCTATACATTTTTCAATAAAGAATAAATAAAAGAAATTATTGTTAAATTTCCAATGTTAATTAAAGAAAGTGCTATTCTAAATTTAGTACAACAAAAATAAATGAAAAACTTCGATGTTCGATAATTCCTTTATGGGGGGTTGGGGGCAGTATTTAATTAATCCTTCAACCCTTTCATCCCCCCCCACGGTTATATTTAATTGCCGAGGTTGAGTGAAAAATTCGTTGTAATTATCGGTTTGTTTCGTGTGGGTTTAATTAAGTCAAATCATTTTATTACCAGACGGTTTCCAATTCGTTTGTAACGACACGTAATGTTGCGTTTTCAGACATTTATAGTGTAACATTAAATAGTGTTGTTTAAAAAATATTCCTAAAAACGTTATTGATAATAA
>JAGJTL010000025.1:8475311-8487994 GCA_022063505.1 Calosoma granatense
TTATATAGAATTTAACATTAATTTATTATAACACAATATTATTAAAAGAATACAAGCAAAATTACTAAGCGAAAATATTGTATTCAATGTAGAGAAAATGTTCTAAAATCTTATACGTTCTTTTAGACCTAAGAAACCACCTCGAGGAGCTCTGAAAGACGATGACCCATGCTTGGTGAGCACTGTAACAGAGTCCTTGCTTCCTCTGCTTCCGGAGAGGCCCTCCAGGGATGCACAAGCGCGTACTGCGCAAGGACAGCAGGTACATAGCTTATACAAGCATTGAAGTCTCCCAGTAACATTCTACAATTTTCTCTATTCCAACTGCCTGTATGATTATATAGATTATTCAGCTATGTGTACATGTATGTACTAATGTTATATGCACATGTTACAGTCATTAACAGTGGTGTCCGTGCGCGGTGAACGGCCTACAACAACGACACCACCAACCACAGCGGCTGGTAGCCAAAACTATTCACATCTGTTGTCTGAAGTAGTCTTCAGGTTATAATAACTGCACCCGTACATACAAACATATGTTATTCATACTGTGTATGACGAAGCAGACGTACGCCACTGTTAAATATTATTTAAACATTATCATTTTAGAGTTTATTGTAAATTATTTATTTGTTTGAATGTATTGCAGGGTAAAACTATTTCACAATATTGAATTAGACATTAAATATTAGCAAAGTGCACTGTTTTATGAAATAAGAGATTATTTTTTATAAATGTTCACAAACTTTCCCCTTATGCTGTGTTTCTAATAATAATGAACGAGAATGTACAAAAACTATAGCATACCTGTGATGTAATCGCAATAAGCAGTCACTCTCTTATCAGAACTCCGTCCATATATTTAACACTGATAACGTATAATCTCAAATAAAACAATATATGTATGGTTTAATTGAAATTACTTGTAAGTTAGACATATATTATAGGTTAATGTGATACTTGATTATTGTTAAAATTGTTGAGAGATCGTTGTTAAAAAATGCTTGTATTGTTTAAAAATTTTGGTTAATGATAGCGCTGTAAGTAATTAAGAATAGGGAAAGAGGGAGGAAAAAAAGTGATGTGTAAAGAGTAATGAGGCGAGGGTGAGTTTACAAGGGTGGTATCCATGAAATTATACCACTCTTGCCAACCCTCCAGTTATAGAAGGAAAGTATTGGTTTCTTTTAATATTAAAAAACGATTGAACAGAATGCAATTTCAGGTATTATTTAAGGGATGTTCTGAAAATTTTTCAGCACATTCAGCTAACAGTGTCTGATTGTTGATTTCTGTTACAAATTGCATATTTAAAGATGGACAGAATATTCGTTTTATGTTATAATAAGAAATATTAAGTTTACAACGAGAGTGAGTGATTTCAACGCTTGATAAAGCGATCTCTTGTAATGTTACACAATCCTAATTATAAACAACACGGTATAAAACAATGTACTTTAATGAATCAACAAAACATTAGCACCTAATTGTGATTCTCTCAAGTTATCAATAAACAAATTTCCAATAACCAATCAACAACAATTATTACTGCAACATTAACATACAATAAAACGTTACAATTTATTCTAATCGTCTATGAGAGCATATTGTTGATGATTTGAAATTCCCAGGTGTATGACTAACATGCAACGTTAGTTCCTTACCTGGCCGCCAGTTGGCGTGCGTCGCACTACGGTACATTCCTTTGTTAGTTGAGAATGCTTCCGTAACCGCCAAACGAACACCTGGCGCTTGTCACGCCCGTAACTCGCACGCGATTGGTCGGTTTCGTATTTGATCGCGCTGGGTGGGGGTAAAAACTTGTTTTGAAAAAAACTGTCCAATATCAGTCGTTGCAATGTTTGTGCCGAGTTCGGACGTGTGCTGAAACAAATGCTTGAATGTGTTTTGTTGTCAATATTTTGACATGTGATCGATGGTAGTGTGATTGTATTAGGCGTAGATTTGTAGTCATTGGCTTGCGTTAGTAACGAAGTGTGTTTTTGTTACATTGTGCCCGGTTGCAGTTGTGTTAGTTCGGGCCGAGGTTCGATACGTGAGGCAGGTGTTCTTTTGGTCGTTGCCGACTGAAGAACGTAGGTATGGCGGCGTATCAACGTGTGTTACAGCAGCACCACTTGCAGCACACGTACTGACATCACAGGAATCATCATCATCATCACCAGCATCTGAGATCGTGTGCCTGTGTATAGTGACCATGAAAGTGACTGTATGTTTTGGTAATGTACGTGTGGTTGTACCGTGCGGCGATGGAGACCTGCTGGTCCGGGATCTCATTCGGGAAGCGACCCTACGTTATAAGAAGGCTACCGGCAAGGTAAGCACAATGTTTTCTATCTCTGTCACTCTACCGGCGTCTCTCATACGGCCGGCTTTGTTCTCCACGTTCAAATACCTGCCAGTTTTACGGTAAAACGCCGGTTGTATACACGTACAATTTTGACGTTACGGAATGTTCAAATCGTGACCATCGTCTCTTCAATGTATCATCGTTATTCGGAGAACAGTCTCGGAGAGTGGAACGCCAAATTGAGCTTCATTTTGGCTTGAGGAGAAATAATATTTTTCAAAGTATTTTCCATGTACATTTTTGGAACAGTGGTTATAGGGCAGGAAATGAGGAAAGGCTGGTTGCGAAAGCAAATAAAACGGTCCCAAATTGGGACATATTTTTGCCAAAGTAATGCTTGAATTTGTATTCATATATACCTTCTGATTATATTAACTATTAATAAAGCTGTATATACTGATAAATATTATTTTATCAAACCTAATAATCGTTTATTTAACATATAAACACTATAATAAAACAGATAATATATCGGTTGAATATTTCTAATCAAAGTAAAATATTTTGTATAAAACATCAAATATTTATAGTCATTAGATAAATGTTTTTTTTTTTCGATTGGAATTATTATCGTTATGTCAGATATTATTTCTAAATAAAATTATTAATATTGATGTAATACAATGATGATCAATGTTACGCAATATCTATATCTGGTTTAATGACTTTTTTTGCAAATTACGCCATAAATCCTGAAGGCCAAAATTTAAAAAATGCGATGACAAATGTAATAATACAAAAATTAATTATTATTTCTGGTTAGAACTTGAGTAATTTGTAGTAATGTTCTGTAAGAAAAACATGAATTAAAACGTCATCAAATAAATGTTGATAATCTTGGCATCTTTGTTTATAAAGTACAGCTGTTTAAAAACTTTTTCGAAGCAGAATTTTCGTTATGTTTGACAATGTATTCCATTGATTTTTAAACTGGCTAGCTATGTATGTGTGTGTGTGATAAGCTTGAATATTTGTGTTATTACTCAAACATACACACACACGGTCAGGTGTGTCTACATAAATAAATATACACACGTATCTTAGTTTTCTTATCAGACTATACTTTGTCGCTTGCTTGAATTTTTTTCCTGCCTGCGTGAAGTTGGTACTACTGCATGTTGGTTAGTGGTTGAGTGGTTCACATCCTGTGAGAATTTCCGCCACAGGGGTGGTTGCAACCACCGACCGTAACGGCTGGAGTGGTTCCTAATTTATGACGTTTTAAAAATATATTTACTAAAATGACTTTGTAGCCTATAATATGGGGATTAAAAATTACATTTACAGAATAAATATCAATGTAAAATAAAATATTAATACAACTAATTAATACTGTAATGTAATTGTAAATTATAGTTTAATATTATCCCGTTATATTTCTCGTGAATTATTCAAATTATATATTATTGTTTAGCTTTTTGTGTTGTCTTGAGTTGAATAAACCCGAGTTAAACGTGTAATTTTATGCGATAATTATTCTACAATATGTTTCTATTATATTCTAATTGTAATTACCATGTGACAACAACATTTAAATGTTAACAATATTATTGTGTTAATTTTATGTAAATATCTCATACTTTCATTACTGTCAAATACTGAATGAAAATTTATGTAACAATTTGTTTATATTTTCTATCGGTTACCAAGGTTACTCGAGCTACAGGTGCGCAGTACACTGCTAATGGATGAAATTCAATGTTTTTTTGTCTGAGTCATGGGCGCCGGATGTGAAAGGGAATTTGGAGCACATATAATCGTACATCTGTCGCAAAATTAACTTTACCGAAGGTTTTTTTTTTCAAAAACGTATGTAGGACACAGCGTATATGTTTTATATTTTATTGAAACGTAAAACGGTTATAAAATTAGTGAAATTGCATACAGACGTTCATATATTATGTGATTGAGTCGTATGTTAGTTGTCATATGCGTGCTAGTAGCTACACAATAAATCTATAGCTTGTTTGATAATCGGAGAAAGTAACTTGTATGTTTGTCTTGTGGTATTTAGGTTAAAATCTAATCTGGTCACATGTATTTGTTATATAAACGTTTAGTTATCTTATATTTATTTGTCTAATTATCTCTGCAAATACATACTGGCATTTTGTTCTGCAATCTTGAAAAGCATACATCAGTCTTAAAAATTCTAGTTAAATGTTCGTTCAAAGTACTTTTTAATAACTAAAATATCTTATAACACTATTTAATACTCTGCAGTATCTAAAATGTTTTGTAAGGCTCTGACACTATTTAGAATATATATTTAAGCCAATATTGATTGCCTAAAATCATAATATTCAAAGAGAACTTAAGAGAAATATTATATTAATATTCTTAATAGAACTTCAGAGAGTTTAATCCGAGTGATGGTCATTGCATAATTAACAGGTACTAAATCACCTCATTCACGTATGCACACACTCCATGAGCTACAGTGGAGACTTGTATGACAGGTAGATAATGAGAGCGGTCAAATTTCATCTTTCCATGGTCCACTTTTCATCTGCTCCGCGTGCGCACGCGTTTGCTTCCGTCGTTTCGCAGAAACACAAGAATCGTGGAAGATGTAGAAAAAACTCAATTTTCGCACAAATAATTCTCCGTGTTAAGTTACACCTGAAGCAGATGAAATACGATACGTTCAGGTGATACACCTAGCTGATTTGGTAATGAAGTTCTTGTGGTATAGAATTTCGTAATTTATATCTCCAAGAATAAAACATACTTGATTTTGGAAGCATGAGAATGTTTGAAACTAACTAATTTGAAAGGGTTTCGAAATGAATGTCTTGTTCCAAGTTGATTCCAAAACGCAGAAATAGTTCGTCTAAGCATGTTGCTATTATTATTTTCAACGGTCGATGATTTCTTCAATCTGTCTATGCCAACCTGTTCTGTATTTGTTGATGCACCGTTGATCTTGTTTACTGCCGATTATTAATCGGCAGTCGCTGCTGGCTAGATTGATATATGAAGCATGGATATGTGAAAGACCTGCTCCAACATTGACCTGGAACCAGCCGTAATGGATTCACTGATACACTTTCTCGATATCTGCCGAAATCATCCAGTTCCAATAAGAAAGTTTAACCTGTACCTAAGCTCTTGGTATCTTCACCAAAAGTCGATATTCATTGCCGTCAAACTAGCGTTTACATATACAATTAAGTTTTGTATTATTCTCCATAATAAATCTTTTATAAGCTACAGATTATTTAGAATTTCTAGTCCATGGAAGAGACAATTATCCATCGATTCATGAGTTATTCCAAACTCTTGTAACTACATCAGATTCTCTGCGCACAGAATTATTTCTCCGTGGGTCGGTGACATGCTGACTGCCACAAACAAACGACAAATCGCCAGTTCTGATGGTAGTGAGGTAGAGATACGAACAACAAGACACACACACACACACATATACGAGTAAGACGATCAACCTGACCAGACAAGTCTTCATCCTTTGCCATACAACAACAAGATGTCTTGTCGATAACTTTGTTGGTACACCACAAGTTACCTGGATCAAAGATACCATACAATGTAGCTGCCGTGTGATTAGCCGAGCGAAGGTAATTCCTTCTTGTGAAAGAGGATTTTAAACTGCAGACTTGTACGTTGCATTTTGTTGCAATACAGTCTTCGGGCGTTGCAAGTATAATGGATGTTTAACACAAATCATCACGATGATAATGATGTTTGAAACTTGAATATAGTAATATAAAAATTTTGAGCAGAAACAAAGTTTTCTAATGGACGGATTGCATGCAAACAGCATCTTTTATTAATGATACGGATAAAATACCTTCTACAATGAGTTCTACTGATGAAGCGTGATTAAAAAATGAAAAAAAATTTAAAAACTTCCTATTTTTTCCAGTGTTGGATTTGGATATGGAAAGGTTTGTTTCCATGTCCACTGCGTGAGAAAGTTTACGCATGCGCATTGGGACATTAGGTCAGTGGGTAATTCGGATTTCCTGTCGATTTGTCCAACTGAAAACACAGAGAGAGAGAGAGAGAGAGAGGATAAATACAAACATACATACATCACTTGCAGTGCATCATAGATTAGCGGAAGCGTACAGCATGACACGGTTCCGTCACGTGACACGGTGTGGTGTGCGTGTGCATGTAGCTTTAATTACCTGCTGCTGTTGCTGGTATCTTCGGTTAAAACTAGAGCAATTAACCAGGTAGTTAAGTGCTATAGGCCAAGTGCATTCGCGTTACCAATGCACGAATAACACAAATTATTTATAAACGAAAACGGATCATGTTATATGTGTAGGTTCATTTGGAAAATAAATAAATTTTTGTTGTTACAAAAATATTGGGAAATATTAGATGGATAGTAGTAAAAATATAATGTTTTTATTTTGTTTAAATTAGTGTTTATTTCAAATGAGCTGGTTGAACTTTAGAAGAGAATTTCTGGGAGTGAAGATTGCGTGCTAGCTGTATTGATTGCGTAGTAAAAGCGACTATTTTTGTCTGCACAGGTCTGCTATCTACTGATACAAGGGCAATATTCTATTGATTCCATTATCATTACATCAGATCTTGCCAATATGTTATAAATTTATGTTGACACAAATAATTTTATCTATTATTTCGTTTTGGTAAAAAACGGAGTATGTTAGTTTAGTGATATCAGTTTAATTACACGATAAGCTAAATATATTATTGTCTTTATATTGAAAAGAAATAACTATTATACGCAATTCTTCTTGCAATTATTATACAAAGAAGTGAGAGATTCGTCCTTTCAAGTTCGCACCACGTCGTACATACATAATTATTGTCTCTTGTACATCTGTGGTCTAAATAATTAATTGTTGTTGTCTTTTGCAAGCGGAAACCAGAGTGATTCATACTTGATTAGCATCAGTCGTCAAGGAGAATCCATATCTGTATGCTATAACGTCTTAGAAGAACAATATTGGCTGCTAAATTCGGTATTGTAATTAGAATGCAATAATTTTTGGACAACAGCCGAATAGTTGAATAAATAAGTAATTACCAGACACACAGAGGCATATTAATCATAGCCAATATAGCCGAAGAGAGTTTTACTTTTCTTCTAAATATTTACTAGCATATTCACCACACTACCACACCCTGTAACCGTTGCCTAATGTACATTCCTCCACGTATATTGTCGTTGATTATTTATTCACATTTTGCGACGGAACACTCCAAGCCAAGTCGCCTACGTTCCGTATGACAATAAGCATACATACATACATACATATGTATACGTGTACATATATCTTTCATTATATACTTAAAGTTCATTTTTTACAGTTATACCAGCTAAAGATTATCATTCGTTGCATATGTATTTCAATAACATTATACATAAACTTAACAACAATTAGTGCTAAAATCAAAACATATTTACAGCACCATCTATATTTTTGTTTGTATATTAAGCCTTAGAATGTACAGATACATACTGAAAAATTCTATTCAGAGGACTTCAAAAGACAGTTTTTCATCTAAAAGCGCCTGAAACGATTTTCTGCATGATATACTTCCTTGTATAAGAAAGTAAAACATATAGATATACTTATATACATGTAACATACACATGTATATCTAACTAACATGTATATATGCACACACATATACATGTTTAGATCTTACATTGCTACATAACACAGCGGCTACTAGTAACCACTCCAGCCGAGTAGCTACCAGTTACCAGCGGTGCTACTGGTCAGAACCAACCGTGCACGTTCAGTGCAATGCACTTACACCGCCATCATACATACATACATACATACATACCTCTCTACGTATCACGCTAGCTTTGACTCCTAGCTACTGGCGTTATACGAAAAAAAAACAAAGAACAGAACAGAACGAATGAAAAAAGACAATCAGTCACGCAGAACAGACATTGCTGTACGCTTATTCACATGTTAGTGTGTGTGTGTGTGTGTGTAGTTGATACCAGGGCTACGTGACATACGTGCTAATCACTCAACAATCTGTACTGACATGTAGGTAATACATACACACGTACTTACACTGCAGGTATGGGAAAATATATATGCATATCACCGTATTGTATATGTGTTCGATTGGCGCCCAAACGTGGGGTTATTGCAGGTTGGTACAACGAACTTTTACCAACTGAAATTATAAGATTTTAAACAGTTGAACATGAGAAGAAAAGGTTGAAATTTCTCTGCTTTAAGAACGTAGGATCAAATGCGAAAAACACTAATTGTTAATTATCTGTCACAGCTTAAGAAAGTGTTACAGGGCAAAGGTGACAATACAATCTCTTCTTCTTCTTGTAGATACATACATACCTACGCATATGTACGGATATATATAAGTCTAGTATTTAGAAATTTCACTTGCCGTGATGATCGTTTTTCGAGGACAACAGTGTGTGAAAGTGATAAAAGAATGTGAAAAAAGTAACATTCAATGTTTTATTCATCACTCGTTTGAGGACGAATTCAATTTTAATTGCTCTGAAATGGAAATGTAACGATGAAATGCATTGCGGCAATGAATTCTGGAAATTCCTGTGTAGTTTAAATGTATTTCTGTTTAAAAAATATTTATTTTCCAACACTTATAACTCGAAAGCAACTGTCATTGACATTTCATGGCGGTTCACATGAGAGAAAAAACCTTACACTTTACTATGATACACAACAGATAATATGTAAATAAATCCCGCATACTGCTGTTTAGAAACTAGAATATACAAACCAAGTGATAACGCACGTCCAACCAGCACATACATACATTGTGATAAAAAATTGCACAACAGCAGTTTATGTATTTATTTATGTCAAGTACAACAATTATTGTAAATGCATACGCGTGACATTTTACTAATCTAGAATAGTTGCTAAAAACAAAACACTAGTTTTTCCTTCATATATTTGAAGAACTTGTCACAAGAATGTAAAACAACGTGCGTACGTTTCTTTTTTTGATGAATGAAAGCAAGTTGTGACAAAGAAACTACTCTCTCCGCTCTCTGCTCACTCACTCTCCGCATCTCTCTCATTGGTATGTAACCTTGGCTATCAATGAACAAAAGGTGTGTAAATTAGCATGAAGAATAAAATGAAACGCTTAGCGCCGGAGCAATTTGCCAGAAACAATTGGATTCAATAACGTACAATACCTTGTGATACGGGTGACATGTATGTACTTGTGTGTCTATGAAATGCAATTGTATTTATCTGCCTTTGTGTGTGAGATGCAGGGAATTTCAATAAACATACAATACTGCATGTTACTGGCAGTTGTTCTGTGTCTATTGTATTCAAATCTTGTAAATAATTCTCCGTAATTAGACTATGGCGAGATGCATAAGTACATTGTACGTATGATTAACAACACAACACGTCATGCCGTATTGACTCTTGGTACTCGGTAATCATATAATTTTTATTTTCAATGATTGTTTTCAAATTCCCAGACGGACTGATGCAACAGCTTCGAATGGAAGAGATGAGATGTTTCTTGGTATTTGTTGAATTTTAGGCTATCTTCTTCTTTTACTTTCAAAATTGAACACTAATGGATTCATAGCAGCTAGAAACACGCCATGAATAAGTTATGCAGACATGAGATATGAAGAAACCTGTGAAATTCTGTTAAAACCTGCACAGACAGTCTTAAAATTATCGAATCCTTACAAATGTTAAACCAATTTCCCCATAAAAACTGGGTCAAAGAAGCTATTTGCTGTGTCTGCAAACACACATGAGATATTTCATTTGAAATCGATTTGAAAATTTTAGAAAGTGATTTGTACCCAAATACCAAAAACAAAATTGAGATAAATTTACATGTACATGGGCGTTAGTAAATGGACGAACAACTTTTTAAAGTGAGAAATTATTATGCTAATGTGGTCTTTAATTATTGTAAATTTAATCAACCGAATATGTTATGATGCTAATTAATCCCTGGGGTGGGTGTATCTGAAATGATAATGGATTGATAGATTGATTGTAAATGTAATGATTGATGCCATTTTTTGGATAAACACTATTCATTTAAGATGTTTTTGAAGTTTTTAGAAAATTTCCAAATTTACTTAATTATTTCTAAAGTTTTTAGCAAAAATTTTTAGCCGAGAAAGCCAGAAAGTTTTTCGTTAACTCTTGCTGCAGTCTTAGTCAACTTCGAGCAGTAAATATTCCACAAATTTTTAGTAATTTGCTTGTATAACTTCAGAAACTATGCAGTGTTCTCATAGCGTGTAGGTTCATCAACGACTCGTAGGTGCTGAGTATGTGCAAATTATCAAATGTTTATGCATTATCAGCCCACAGCGATGGAGAGACAATACTTCAAATCTGTTTGTAGTATTTTCGCAGCACAAAACACTACATTGAACACTTGCAATGCGAGGCTGGCCATGTATATCTATTGTTCCTCTGTCGGATATCTGTTTGCTTTTGTACAAAATGACGCATTTGCAATTTTTTTTTGTCCAATTTGACTGCGAGGTCGTCTGTTTTGCATACATGTAGCTCTTATTTAACGGCTAATTTCTGAAGCGCGGGTGTGGGATTTGTTTTGTATGAACAGTTAGATTTAAATGTATTTTGTCCAAATAATAATCGTGGGAAGATATTACTGTATTTTGCACCTTGTTAAGAATGAAACTTCTGTTTTGTCATTTATGGAACAATGTTTCAAATATGTGGGAAGATATTGTGATGTTTTAGCTTGTACAGTAAGGAATTAATATTGAAGTCAAATTCTGACTAAAGCTTGTATATGAGTCCGTTGCAATTGTAAGGTTATTTTCATAGTTTTTACTACATTTGTCTAACATGGCGAGTAGTGGAAGATGTGCGTGGGAAGATTCTAATCTACTTTTGCGTATTGAATCTGCTGAACGCAAATTATCACGACAACTGCTCTAATGAAAGACAGTAATTGCACGCGTAATTGCTGTGTGACACGGTTGCAGCCGTGAGTGAAAATTACTCTTTCCAAGAACGGAAATGTGAAGAAAATGAGGCGATACATTGTTTTGTTAACCAATGATTCATGTATTCTATTTGCGGTGACAACAGTTGGTGTTAATGTTTTGTATCTTGGTTGCAACATGTTTTTGATTCACATATATACGAATCCAGGAAATTAGAAAATTCTAAACCTCACTGTAATAAATATACTGTGTTATTCAGTGATGCATTTTATGATTTAATTATCTTTTAATTCATTGCAAGTATTACATTATTCATTCTTGTATAAAATAATTATAAACATAGCAGTTTGTACTCTGATTTCAGATAAAGAAAACAGATGTTATTTAATTATAAAACAATGAAGTGTACACTGTAATTATTATGTTAAATTAAATAATACACTGTAAAGAGACAAAGACATGATTTGTTGAATGTTACCAGTAAGTTTGGAGCATAGTTTTATAAACATATTAAACAAATTATTGTACAAAATCATTTGTTTTGATGTTTCTCAAGCATTAAATATAATTTCGGCATGTGTTATCTCCAACAATCTTGTGTTGGTTGCATATTAGGAAAACAAACAGAATGTTTCTTATTTTTTATAATGAGTGTTAATAACGGTGCGAAGTACATTATCGTTGGTGGGAGAATTTCTCATTCACCTGTTCCTAATGATTATTAGCCCATTGTGCCATAGATTCATACACGAATCTGTCACTAGGTGGGTCTGCTTCCATATCTCCTCAAGGTGAACAAATGATATTGAATTTTTGACAAACGACGGGAAATGATGTGAGCATATTTCAAACAAACAATTACAGTATTTGTTCGCGTGCGTTTCATGGTTTGATGTCTCCTTAAATGGCTGTAAAATGGTGTAAAAAGCGGAAATGAATGTTTAAAAATAGCGTTGGGCCGTATTATAGATGTGATTTGAACATGGGTTATTAATTTCAACGTGGATGCTTGCAGTATCTACATTTTGAAAGATGGAATCTTTAAAACGAGACGACGATGGCAACTTCTGATTTCACTGTTAGATTTTACATATTTTAATTGACTTTGTATATCTTCAACAAACTCTTGAAGTTAGATTTTCAAGTTACTTTAGGTTAAAGATTTATATTTTTATTTTGTTCAAACGCGTAGTATGTTTATATATACTCGTATATCCATCAGTTCATGTGATTATATAGGTGTTATATACTCTAATGGTTATGCAGTCTCTACTTGAATATAATGAATCATAACGATCTTTCATACACATGAAGTACTGACTAAGTGTTATTGTAACAACCCTGTACATTCTTGTACTCAAGTACCTTCATACACAC
>JAGJTL010000025.1:8488020-8500098 GCA_022063505.1 Calosoma granatense
ATACACATATATACAGAGTGATTATCTTGCTGTATATAACGGTGCCTCGTATCCGTTCCCAATTATTTTCTAAACATTACAACCTTTTTCAACTTGAAATTTATTTCTTCTAGCTAGTCTGTAAGAAACATATACTCCATGAAATATTTTAATGGTAAAAAATTTCAAGTGCACTTGTCCGTTGTTAACAAGGGGAGTAAAAAATCTTGAATACTTTTTAAAAATATGTAGCTGGTTGAAAAACAGTAGAATTTTCTCTAAAAAGTTTATAAATTTCAATATTTGACAAATATCTTTACAGTGTACTATTAGGAAGTAATATGGTGACATTTAAATTGTTTTGCTAAATGATACTCTGCCTACGGCAGCAAATTATAGTAATTGAGATGTTGTACGCGGCCAAGCCTTCGACACAAAGAAAATTAATTACAATACACATATACCAAGTAATACACGTGCAAATATACATCGATAAATCAACAAAAACATTGTTATATCCATTGATTATTCATTGTGAAAGTATTGTCAATCATACGCGAGTGTCTAGTGTTTTGTTTTGATCAGAAAATTTCCATCCAAATTTCGAGTCATCCTTGCAAGGCCTTCGATGGCTGTTGGTCCATTTAAAAAATGAAACGTTAATTCTTGGTACGCGTGTTCAGTGTGTGTGTGTGTGTGTGTGTGTGTGTGTGTGTGTGTGTGTGTGTGTGTGGTGACGTCACACACGGCGAACAACATTCCTGGGATCACAACACCTGGCCTACCTGCGGCTACGTCACTGGTGACGCGGCGGCGGCGGCGGCAGGCATGGAGGCGGTCGCTGATATGGCGACCATTGCAGTGTCTGATTCATTCTGAATGTAATAAAACGTTGCCCACGTTCAGTATGTATGCAATTGATATGAATAACTTGTACAAACAAGATTATGCGACATTGTAAAGGCTATTGGAAGTATATGAAACCAACATTTGCTTTTTTTCTTCTTCTTCGTCTTCTTCTTCTTCTTCGTCTTCTTCTTCTTCTTCTTCTTCGTCTTCTTCTTCTTCGTCTTCTTCTTCGTCTTCTTCTTCTTCTTCTTCTTCTTCTTCTTCTTCTTCTTCTCGAAGCTAGTAGGAGAAGAATGAAAGAATATTACTAATCCAGTAATAAAAAATGATGTTATTATTTTGAGATATAATAGAAGCTTATAATCATTTAGAGTACCTACGAATATATAATAAAAAACACAACACATTTCGCGCGAAAATTGAAATATGTTTTGAATTCACCGCTTTAGAACGCAAGTTTATTCGAAACCAATTATCCGAGTTAAATTACCGTGACGTCATACAACTGCAATGATACAACGAACATAAATGGTCAACATCAGTGAAAGCCTCTGTCCTACTCTAGAAAAGAATAACACACACACACAGTTTGATCAGAGAGTCAAAGAACTACGTTGTTTACACACCTGAATATTCTCAAACCTTCAACCAAACTATTGAGAAATACATCTAAATTTACAACTCGAATGAGTCAAATTACAAATAGTTGAATTAAATTTACATTATGAATCATTTATAGTTTTCCTTGCTGGTATAATATGTATTTCCTCAAATTATAAACAAGGTCATACAGTTTTAGTTTACGTGCATTAACCTGTAATTATTGTGTTTAAATTTTTGTAAAAGGAATGTTTGTTTCGTTGTAAAATATATCATTGAATTAGACGCTTTTCTGATGCTACTACTAATCCCGCCAATTTTATCGAACGTTACTTCAAGCTGCATCAACCATCTGATATCAAATTCCCGTATGGGAAAAAATTAGACAGATGTGCAGGGCGACCGTTGACGCGTGCCAGTACATACACACGTACGTTTGGGGGCACACCCTTGCCTTGTGTGACCCTACTGTACCAGGCACGAGTATACACCTTTATACAGCACGGGGTCTCATTGTGTCAATGAGATCCCCACCACCCCTCTGGTTCTTTGATCAACCCCCGCGCTGCAAACCGGTAGAGACGTGTGCTCTGCACGTTTGTCCTAGGTCGAAAGCCAAAATCGACCAGGATTGACACAGTTCTGAAGGTATTGCTCGTATCGAATTTAATATAAAAATAAAGGGTTTCTTAGGAGGAGGATTCGTAAATTTTTATTACCAGTTTTAGAAAAAAACTGGTGGTCAAAGTGCACGAAATTCATTAGTTCCTTGACGACTTTTTCCACCGAAGCAGCAGTATAAATCATCCATGCTTTCTAATCGCTGCTCATAAAGTACTAACCTTGCACACACATCTACTAATCTCACCATTTACTAATCTCTCGTTGCGTCATCTATTCTACAAACTCGCGCGAATGAATTCCACGAACCGTGATTGTTGTACGCGTTTCATAGCAAATCGAGCACGACCTCATGCTGTTACAGATACCAGGCATACTTTACTCAGACTCACACAAAAAATACTACAACTAAACAAAAGCCAATGTATCACGTATACGTTAGTCATGGCAAATATATCGGTACAGAACCAGTACGTACATGTGTGTGTGTGTGAGAAATATGAGATGCGAGGGGCGTTCAAGTGTTCGCAATGAACACGTGGTCTGACACTGGCATAGACCAGGAATGAGTCTGCCTCCTGGGATAGTGTTACACTGTCGGCATGCTGGCACACCCTGCATAACTATGCAGGGCTGTCAATCCTGGATGTTGTCCTAAATAGCACCAAATGCTGAGGGATGTCAAACGACAGACAGCATCCTGTTGCGGGAGAAATTTGTCTGGAATACAAACAGAAGTATATCAACTTTACAATTGGCAATCTTTCATGACAATCGTCATTTGATCAAGCCAAGTGATCTCACAACTATTTTAAATCCTTGAATCAACCATCAATGTAATTCCAAACTAGGTCTATTTATAAATGATCTGCACACTTTATCAATCATCAGAACAGATGCAAGTCACATTAGTTTCAGTTTCCATCAGGCCTCATTTCAAATAGAAACATAGATATATCAGGTTATCATCGTCAACATCCACTGACTGTTGTTAATGAATTAATTACAAGTGCCGACTGTATTTGTACGGTATCTGGTTTATGTTACACATCTCGTAGTCACATTTTACACTTGACTGCCTCACACACACACACACACACAGTCTAGCACAGCAAGGTGCCGGCTTTACAAACGGCCCAAAGAACCGTAGCGTTTTCTTACAAACCGTCGCGTCTGTAACGCCTTTTCGGCACCGTCTGCTTCACAGAGCTAACTCGAATTTTATGACAGTATTATCTGACTTTTAAGTCGCTTCTAGCGAATTCTTAGAAACGCCGACACCATTGGATTTGTGTCGCCAGTATGTTTGGTTGCAGGAAGAAGTAGTTTACGACAAAGATTTGTTGACAACATATGAGTTTATGATATGCGTCTGTTGACAGCGTTTTATATATTTGGATAAATATGAATTATAGTGGCAGTTATATAATTTGAGACTTACTGGAATCTAGCAAGGAAAATCTCTTCTATTTGTATTTTAACATAAGTTTTGTCCTTGATTTTTTGTCTTATAAATCTGTATCTTCCCTGTATAATGCTTTCAAGCATAAAGATGGCATTAAAATCTATCAATGAAATCTTTCCATGTGAATTATGAACCAAAGCGCAATACAACAACATGAAATAATCAATAAACATCATCGGCATCGTCAAGGCCACGGCAAATCCAAATTTATTTCCCTTCATAAGCCATCTGATAGTCGATGATAAAATGAAGCAAACTTGTACCATTACAGGCAACATGGCAAAAAAGCTGCAATAACTTTGGCTCTTCGAAACATGTCCAGTGTCAGTGGATGATCCACGAACCTAGTGGAGTCTGCAAGCCACATGTGGAGCATGGAGACAGACATTACCTAAACGAACACACCTCCCAAGACCCCCCTGCTAGCGTGGCTTTTGTTCTGCAAAATTATTTGCGTAGGTTGGCCGAGTATTTACTGATTTTCAAGTGTTTCGAATATATTGGTAATATGATCCTTTTGAAGTTCTAAGAGTTGAAGATTAAATGACCTGTGAAGAATGACACGGGATTTCTAAGAACTGTGAGGTCATTCGCTGATGGAAAAAGCCTCTAAAACGGTTGAAGAATTATACATTCTGGAGCAATTTATAGCAGTTCCCAGAAGATTTTTATAATTTGCTTCAGACAATTTGGTGTATTTTGTTATGCATAGACTTTGTTTTAATTTATAGTTCACTTTTTTCTGTTTTCTTTCAGTTTACAAGAACAGTACTGTAGATATATGTAACTAATTGGAAATTTCAAATGAAATAATTACTTATTTAACTTATATTGCAACAAATGTTTATGCTTTATTAGCTACAAAGTTAATTGCTATTCTTATAACTAAAACTAATTACTTGCTAACTGCACTTCTGCAACTCTAGCTAAAGATCAACTATTATTTGTCTAACCATGCATCCTTCTAACGAAGATAATATTCACCTATAGATAACCTACGTTGTAGCGGGTTCTTTATGGTAATTTAAAGGAGTAGACATGCATGACGAGTGAGTAATACAACTTCCTGCAGACACCTGTACCTTCGTATATCGACCGGAAGTCGGATTACCCCTATGTCACTTTTGCATAGGCTGGGAACCTCGACAAAACAACGAGCAGTTCTTTGTTAGAATACTAAGCGTTAATGTACTGGCTAGATAGTTACAAAATTATAAAAATACTTGTCCCTAAACCTTTTACGTGAAGTCCACTTGAAAATGTATCATTTGTACATGTTGTTCTTGTAGAAATACTTACTCTAGCCACATTGGAATTTGAAAATTGCTGGCTCTAGTTGTGTAGGTTGTTCTAGAATGGAGGCTGGTGGCATTGTCAATGCTGAAATTTGCTACCTGTTCGAATCTGTTGATAGTTTGTAAACACTGGTACAGTGCCCCCGGGGGGCTGCTGCGTAACACAGGTACCTTTATTAAGGACCCAGTCTGTCTCTCTGTTTCTCTCCCTCGCTTTCTCTCGCTCTTTCTCTCTCTTTCTCTTTCTCTCGTTATTTTTCTGTTTCTCTCTCTTTTTCTCCCTTTCTCTCTCATTGTCGTTCTCGGTCTCGCTCTTTCTCTATCTCTCGCTCTTTTTTTCTCTCTCTCTCTCTCGCTCTTTTTTTCTCTCTTTCTCCCTCTTTTTTTCTCTCTTTCTCTCTCTCTCTTTCTCTTGCTCTTGCTCTCTCCCTGTTTTTCTCTGTCTCTCTCTCGCTCTCGTTCTCTATCGTTCTCTCTCTCTCTCTCTCTCTACAATGTTCTCTCCTGCTACCTGATTTACTAACTAAGAGTAGAACAGATTTTTTTTCTACCATCATCCGGTCATTTAAATAAATTGGCCAACACACCTCTCCTCGACTGCCTTTGCAGAAAAAAAAGCGGTCCGATAACTTGTGCCATAGTCACAGTTCAAAATAGCAACGTGTCACGCTTAAATTGAACATTATAATCCAAATGCGAATATAACTGAATAAATAAAGCAGTAATATTCAATTCATATCGATGATTATTAATAAATATTATAATAATAATAATAGACAATTCAAAATAATAGTAATAATTTATCGTATTTAAGACAAATGTACATAGGAACTTCTAAAGTTTTGTCCAATTCTCGTCCGACAAATCTCAGTGAAACTAAACCCAGTCGACAAAAGGTTCCGAAACGCCGTTCCGGTACGTTCTATGACAAAAAGAAGCACTAGTAATAATGTTTTTCTGTAGTTTGTTTTTAATCTTGTGCCTTGTTTTGTAAATTATAGCTTCGTAGTCAGCTTACTAGTGCCATCTAGCAACAAGCGTAGGAAATATTCTTTGCGTGCAGGCTATCAGTGTAACGCTACTGTATACCGTGTTGCCTACATAGATTTTAAGCAGGCGTAGCAGAATATGAAGTTTCTTGTTCTTCCCTTTATTTTAAATAAAATTAACACTGAAATAAACTTTTTATATTTTTGTACAATGTGTTGTTCTAAATAATATTTCTTCTGTAAAATATTTATTTAAGCTTATACCTCATTGAAAAAGAATTCATTGTGACTGGCACAAAAACCGGCTTTGAATTTTTTCTTCAGCCACTTCTCTCATCTAAATGGCATCCAAATAAAACGCACCATCCAACAAACATACTCAGAGAAACACGTGCACGAATGAATGCATATTATTCAACATACTATTCACAACTGCCTCTTACATCTTGTTTGGAACAAAGGACAATCTGAAAACAAAATAAACAGCACCAGGACAATGACGTCTGTCGGTGCGTAATTCATTCAAATGTTTTCCTAAACACCCACGCTCTCTCACGGCTATCGTATCGCTGGTTTCAATTTACTTTTAAAGTTAGAAGCATATAGATATGATTGTGGTCTAGATGCAGTAGATTTAGATGTTAAATTAGATGCAGGAGATATGATTTAGAAGTTAAATTAGATGCAGGGTTGAAATAGCTTTTAAAGAAGAAAAAATACAATTTTCTATTGAGATTTCTGTAGATTAAACCAGCAGTCTCAACAATGAGTTATGCTAAGATTCTTCAAGCCAACCATTGTATAGATTCTAATTTTATATCTGCTTGCATTAATGAAAAAAATAGTAATTACTATGAATTATAAGAAGAACATCGGTGAACTTTAGAGATAATTCGTGCTTACAATTACGGTTCTAATCACCTGTATTTACGCCTTGATGCATCAATTTTTCTCTGTTGTATTATACATTCCAATGTCTGCACGCATTATGCAAAAAATCATTCATTAGTGAGATTTGCTGTAACGTAAATTACGAATTATATCACGCACTAACCGTGTCTTGGATTCGTAAGTTCTCGCGTTGAAGTTTAGCCGTATTTAACGAGACTAAATTACTGGTCGCTGCCCCGTTCAATGCCTTAACCAACACGGAAACGGTCATTCAATGGTACCTGAATTCTAATTGTTCTTGTAATGAACTGTAAACAAGCATTTTCATGATGCAACTTGGTAGAAAATTACTGCGTAGATATTTCTTAAAATAATATTCCAGAGAAAGACAGAAATCCATCCACTCGCATAATATAAGAATGCTGGCTTCACAAATGAAAATTAGATTTCTAAAAAATCTAAAATACCTCGAAGTAAACGAAGAAAATAAGATTTCTAAAACTTGCTATACATTTTAAATAATCAACACTAATAACTGATATTATAGTCTGTACTTTCATATTCAAATCCCGGCATTCCAGTGCAAAATTCCATTATGCAAATTGATGATGAGAAATAAATGATAATAGCGTTCGTTGTTCGTTTGTGCTGTGAACGTGGAATGAAATTTCCATTTTTTACTTGAATTACCGCCATTGTAGCAATGAGTTCAGAACAACAACAACAACAACCGGCAACTGGCGGTAGAATATACAACTATACGTTTCCGTTCTCCTCTTACCGCCAAGCATTTTCTCATTACAATTCTTGTCATGATTGTACACGTCGAGTTGGAGAAAATTTTCATTTCATTGCGCCCGCACGGATTGTGAACAGAGCAACAATATTGTTTTCACATTGGCTACTGTTCTATAATGAAATCGCGTCAGTATCAAATAGTTCTTTCCACTTTTTGTTCCATTGCAGTAAATATTCTATTGCTCTCATCTTGCTGCGTGTTCTTGCTTACAAATGAACCAACTCCTCAGCAATGTTGTAGCATTCAGAAGCAACTTCTGCCAGCGCAAGACTTGTCCATTGCACGCAGCTAACTCGACAAATAAGAATATAAATTGAACTTGAAAACCAGAAAAAGGACGAACCTTGAAAACCCGTTGTGGAGAAAAATGCTAAAGAAATTATTATGTCTACTTGTCAATTTATAGAATTCATTCCATCGTCGTGTTTTTGTCAAACGAGAAACTGAAATGCTACTTGAGTGGACTAAAATAATTCTCTGTCGTAATTCTTTCTTAACATTTGTCACTAGTGCGTTGTATTGTGTAATGCGCGAAACTAGATTGATCGGAAGTAGAAAGGTATACACTGTTAGTTTGTTTGTGAGTCATAGCTAATATAGGTACATTTTGTAGCGGTGGCCTTGTCCAATACAACACGAACGTTGCACCCCAGTATCTGGGAATTACATACAATGGTCCATACATTCACATAGATCTACGCACGAATACCGTGGATAAATTGGTTGGAAATTCCAGATCTATAAGCTGTTGAATCCTTCCGGAAATTCTTGGTAAAGTACTACAAAATGATTTCGTCATTTGACCCGCATGTCAAGCGTTGGAATTCCCAAAAGTCCCTTGGTGGAATCGTCCGGTTGTAGTCCTAATTCCCAATAACCACATCAACTTTAGCAAATGATAGCGAATATGGACACACGCGCATAAACTGGTCAATCGCTGTTTGATTACAATAACATTTTAGCGACCAATCAGGCTGTACCGGAAGTACGGTTTAAGGAAGTACAATGCAATGAAGATACAGTGGAATCAAAACGTGACAGGAAACAACGACACGCCCTACAACGAAACTGTATTACCCTTCATATATTTCCCTTTTTCAAATGTTATTCCAGAAAATTCATCCAGTTTGAAAGGCTTTGGACGTTATTTGTCAATACAGAAAGGCAAGACTTGTTATCGTGCCACAGGTCTAATACACATACATATATATACTAGTTTTTAATGAAAGTATTTTAGCAAAGAAATGTACTCGTATGTAGTTTCTGTCACAAACAAGTTTCAACGACATGTTTTGCGTGTCCTTGAAAGCGGTCTACAACACGAGATGGTACACTGTCACACATGGAGGTCTGAATATAATATACACTAACAAATACACAAGTTGAAAAAAGGTTAATATATTGTACATTGTCAATAGCAAATATGGATAATATTTGTTGCGGAAATTCAAAGCTATGAGAAGGAATAGAACGAAAATAGATTCACGACAGCCGTACAAATAATATACGGCACTACATGTTGGAGATATTTGCAAAATATATAATGAAATGTGTGGGTAATTGTTGCAAAATTATAACACACACAAAAACCTCAGCCAGTCAAATATTTCAACAGTAAACTATCTCGCGTGTGTTGCTTTTGTTTTGCGCCCGGCCTTGGAAACATTTCGGCGCCAGTGCTTTCGGATGTAAACAGATACCTCACGGTTGCCAGGGTAACGGATTCCAAACAAAAAGCTACGCAGTCTCTCAACCGTAATGCCAGTTGTCTTTTGCAATTAGCTACACTGCTAAAAATTCCCACGATTCGGGAGGAAAACTGAAGTCACAGCAAGTACAAAGGAATCGTCATCTTTCTGGGAACATTGTTCGTAAGATCTTCTAAGCCTTCGACCAAATTCAGGAACTACGGTTGACAACCACGGTCACCAAATAAAGAAGCAATTTTAATTGTTTTATAAATGTTGTCACACGTAATTCATCAACAAAAAAGATAATTTTTCCTGGAATTTTTTCCTCAAGTTAAATCATTCGTATCAGAGATATTTTGAAGATATCCTGTAACATTGAGTACCAAATTTCATGCTATTCAACAAATTTGTTGTTCAGTATGAATGAAGTATATACCGTTTCGTGGAATATATTATAGGCTTATCTGTATTTAGGATAGAACAATGGCTGTTTCGCAAAAATAAATTAGGTAATAATGTCAACAGTCGTTATCTACTTCATTCAATAATGACAAAATGCTGTTCGTTTCTAGAACAATACGAGTAGATTAAATTTACAAATAAATGTATGTATAAATATCAGTTTAGTGAATAATATTTCTCGTTTTTTTTCCAGGTAAGACAGACGCATTTCTCGACGACTTTTTTAGAATGACCGTTGACGTAAGTTTAACAACACTCCTTACTAGTTATTTCCATGGATTTTTTCACCTTTATTTACTAAAACAGTTACTTATTTAAAATACCTCGGGTATGTGAAGTTCAAGGTAACAGTATTTTTCTCGACGTCAAGTTGGTATTGCTGTTGTAACTTGCAGTCAATATATATGCGGTCAGACGATATTTGACAACTGAACATGCAGAACAGATCTCTATAGGTCCATTTGAGCCAATTTTTCTAAAGAAAACCGTTAAGAATACAGACTGTAAAGGTGGTGTATAATCCGTAGCCCAGGTATCGAGTATTTGTTTGATTTTATATTGTCCTGTGGGAAAAATATCCCATGGAACAACCTGGAAGACCTGGGACGTGACCACAGTCATGGTTCCATCGTCTTCTTATGGAACCAAAATACCTTCCAGTAATTTGGAAGACATTGGACTTGGAAATATTTCTAAAATACGATCAAGAACAGTTGAATTTGAAATTGTTGACAATATATTGCAAATGCTGCTGTATATATTTGTGCGTAATTTTCGCCCATTCTACTACGCCCCACGCACATTCCCATCACAAATCTGTAATCTGCAAAAACATAAGAAAACATTGAGGTAGGCAGGCAGGCACATACCTCTAGGTGCAACAGGTAGTGGGGGGACCGTGTGTGCAAAGTGAGACCGACATATCTGCTTGTCCATAAGTAAGAGTGAAACAACCGTATGATAACAACGCATACCTGTGCGCTAACAAAGGACAGCAACATCTCACCTGTACCGGGAGTGTGAGTGAGTGCACAACTGTATTGCTACGGAGTTAGACCAGCTGCTGAAATTCACCAGGTTTCAGTCGTGCTCCGGGCGCGTCAGTGACAGCTACACTAGCGCCAGTATCTGTGTGCTGTATCGTAGTTCCGTACTAAACACAATCAACGTTGCGACATTGTTACTGATGGTTGTTGCGACAATATGTCTTTGTACAAGTGAACTGCAGTGTGTGATGAGTGCTTTCTAAAAGAAATAAAGCGAAATTTTTGTTTGGCGAAAGTGCGTCGTTAGTTTTTTTGTGTGGAGCTAATTCATTTGCAGAGTAAGTTAGTGTTCAGGAGCATATTTTAAAAGACAAATTGTGCTATACACAAGAGTTAATATATGCAAACGAAGTGTCATTTTAATTAACTACGTAATGGAATATTTTGTTTGCCACGAGTATTTTCGTTATCGTATTGTTGGCGTTTTATCGAGAGATCCGTATTTAAAATAATACTCTTCTGCTTCTAGAAATACTTTATTAGTTAATCGATATTAATAAATAGGTATTTTAATGACCACATCACAAATATTTCCTTCCGGCTATTTTAAATTCTTTCTAAATGAAAATATAATTTGTTTCTAAATTCAGTATTTTATTCTTCAAAGTCGTGTGTTCAGTGTTATATGATATCAAACTTATAAAAATATATTAGTTCTTGCAATATCTTGCTAAGTATTAAAATTGCGTTAAAAATTTATCACATTTTGATATGGCTGTAAAAAAGTATACAATTTATATTGTTTACTGGCGTTTTAAAGTGTGTAAATTATAAATACACAGTTAAAATACTGCATATGTTTCATAGTCCCGTTTTTCAATAAATCAAAATTATGTTCCTCCTCAAAGTAATTTACAATCAGATATACGATTTAATAGCTATAGTTTCACCGCATACCTATGTGCTGTAAATTAGGCAGGTGAATTTCACATTTTTACAAGGGAAAAGTGTCAATAACAACGTTGTTAACATATATTTTGATTTCATTAGGTTAATATTTAGAGCACATTCCGTACGAAATAGAAATCGGAATGTTTATGCTTCATGGTTCCGGTCGAAATGCTGTACTTTTATTATTTAAACCAATGAAATACAAACTAATATGTACAAAATTACATTTACAGAATTAAAGGTCTTGAAATTTAATATTTAGAAGCGATTATGTCTGTATTTGCATCAAATAATGCTTAGCTAGCAATATTCATATGACATGCAATCATTCTCCCATATGTTATATGATCTCTTGTTTGTTTTAAACGACAGATAGCCGTGTAATTAATTAATCACTTTGAATTGAACATTCCTTGCATTGTTTTCTTTCATTATTGTCTCTCTGTCTCGCTGTATTCTGTAGAAGAGTTATGAGTAATACTCTCAGATTACGCTTTGAT
>JAGJTL010000025.1:8505927-8519325 GCA_022063505.1 Calosoma granatense
TATATATATATATATATATATATATATATATGCATATGTAATTACTACTGCATTCCATTTGTAAATACACTTTTTACGCATCAGTTAATTGAACGCATCGAACCATTTTAAATAAAACATTTATTCCTTCTCTATGTGAAAGTTGTTCCGGATGCAATGTCAGGAATGTGGAATATTCCTAAGTCTTATAGTGATAATAACGCAATGACTATGATACGAATTCTTCGTTGGACGCACTGTTGAGCGTCACCTGTTTTAAGACATAAGTGCACTGACATGTTAATGTCGTAATACACTTTTATCGAAGACTGTGTCGTGTCGTTGTACTCATTTAGAAATCATTACACACGTATGTATGTATTGTATTAGACAAACAAAATGAGAAGGGGCTCCCCGCGTAGCTAGTGACGCAAGACATTACAACAGATACCTGCATGTTTTTAAAACATGTGTAATTTTACTTGTAATACCACATTGAAGATACAGGCATAATCGTGAGTCTATTTATAACAGAACGAGAAATTCTAATATATTTATTCAATATGCTAAATGAATATATGAATATTAATCATTTGTACATCTTCGTTTGCATTTCAAATAAAAATACATACTTTGATGGGGAACTTTTAATTTTTAGATCACTTAAAATATTGAAAACTAAATACGAATACTACGTGATGTTTACAAGGCTCTCTACCGATAATATTGTGGTGAATGAACTACATCCACTCACTCACAGTGCAATGTTGTGAATTAAAAGTGTGTGTGTGTGCGTACACGAGGAGGAGGATGAGGCAAGAGTGAAATGTTTGACAGCTGTCAACAAGGCAGCGGGGTGGGCCCGCGATGCGCTGATGTCGCGGAAAAACTTGTGCAACTTTTTGGCTGGCGACAGACGTACAAAGTCGAGAAACTACAACGTTCCGTCCCAGACAGGGCGACAACACGCATCTCGATTACACGAACGTACGGTCTGGATCGCAAATACAGTCTGGATAGCAGTGCTCGTCAACAGCATAATGTGGTAAGTTTCACGGCAGAAGCAAAATCGACGGTTTTCAGAATATTTCATATTATACAAACTGAGACCATGAGCAAAGTCCACTAATAACATCATTATTTTAACTATTTTTTACTTCTTGTTAATAACGCTACATGATTGGACAATTTTTGTCAAATTCCACATTTTCGTTCACATTTGAAGAGAATAGAATCTCCCGGTTGGTATAACCTTAATGAGAGAACTATCAACAATTCTGGCTTACAATGGTGTCTTGCTTTTTAAATGTCACCGGAAACAGATTTCAGTTCCGACAGCAATTCATATTACTTTGTCGGTACATTGTCGCTTTCTTATTGATAATAATCGCATTATTTGTAAGTATTTATCGACTATTTCCATGCACAATTGAACATCATCCATGACAGAGGCTTTCCACGGGAATATTATGTTAGTCCAATACATCTTGTCAAGTACATACCTGTTGCTTTCATTCTTTACGATGTGATTGTCTCTGTGTGTGGTGTGCGTTTCGTTGTCTATTTGTGACACTTTATTGACGATGGCCGGGGATTAGTGTCGACCCAGAAATGCTATTATCTGTCCCAGAAACCCACATGACCAGACACCGTACTTTCTGAGGGATGGGTCCGTTTCTAGGAAATGCTTTTATAGATATTTGCAATGGAAATTATTTTAATGCCTACTAATCACACGCACATGAGTTTTTTATACAAATGAATATGAATAGTTTTTTATTATTAGCAAAAAAGTACCATGATATTATGTAGTGTAATTTACGTACGGTATTTGACATACATACATACATCATTATGGTTTATTTTAATATAATAAGCAGTAGAAATTCTGGTTTGAATAATATTGTAGCATAGAGTCTTGTACTTCATAGTTTTTTTCATAAAATGCCCGAAGAAGAATATGAAATAAATAAAACACATCACGCTATATCCCAGTTAGGGAAAATTTAGCAATTCTATTTGATGAAGAGATTATTTCTGTCTGTTGTATTTTAATTTATTCTTAGCAAGTAATGCAAATTAATTTCACCATATCGTATAATTATTCGCAATTTACCTTTATAGAAACAGGCACATACTTTATTTATTTATAGGTACATAGTGCTTTTCTGTAATACTACATCCAGTACAGACTTGCTCTCATGCTACTAGTTTTATTGGTGGATAAAAACATTAAATGGCGACCGGAAGTCATTTCCGGCCGGTACGGGTTTCTCATCATCCTCTTCGCTCCGGGCAGAATATTAAGAAAATATAATTAATTCGATATAGAGTATGAAATACTTTCTTTGTTTGTTTTGTAACATTGTATAGATTTGTTATTGCGTATAAATATTTAGTTTTACATTTAGTTCAGTTTCGCCTGTTTAAAAATAATGCGTACGCATTTTATTGCGAGTTTAAAGACCTTGTAAAGAAAGCGTCACAGAGGTCATTCGCTTCCCCGTCAGGAGAAAGAATTACCAGTCACAAGATGCTGCTTGGCTGGAGGCTGGACCAGTCTGATCACTTTCACGTCTTCTCTTCTGCTTCCGGCGAAATGTTGTGCCATTCATGGAACCAAGCAAGCCGCACACATTGGCCAAATTAGTGTACACATCCAATTATCACTGTTCGTCTTGCGTTTACTCAAACTTTTACTTTTGTTTATTGTTAGTAAAATTATTCATTTAGTTTTTAACAAAACTGTGCTGTGAATTTAGATTAGTGAAAGCAAGGTTTAGAAATTAAGTAACGATTTGTAAATATATATCGTTTATAATTAAGTATGATTATTAGGAGAAAATTGTTAACACATGCATTAGTATTTCTGATATATCTTACATTGAATATTTTGCAAAGAGTGATATTTATCCTTGGGAATATTACTGAATTCCACTCATTTCTGTTTTAAATGCACAATGTTCTAGATGGACACGGTCTAGCTACCATCCTTGTCGATGTACACGTTGATAACCAGCGTATAAACATGTAAATGACGTTTGTTTCCATGCGATGCGAGTCTGTTTGTATCCAGCCAATCAACTAGTTAAGTCTCGTCCATTCGTGCGATGTAAATAAACGCGCGTTTGCATTTGTTTGCCGTTGTGTTGCCATGGTAAATGCCGTGCCATTTCTATACCAACTGTCAATTGACATTTCGCGAAGCATCCGCGGAATGGTTGCGCGTCTTTTTTATCTGTGTGTGCGCACACGAAGACTGTAATTATTTTTACTTGTTTTTGCTTGTGCCGACGGGTTTCAAGGTTCGTTTTTCTTTGCACAAATTGATTTAATGTGCTGATTTAATTACACGAAGCGGTATAGCATGGCGCTATCAAATATCAAGACTTATATAAACAATTCTAATTTTGAATATGATTGTATATAATATTGTGAATAAATATAATTTGTGTTTTTGTTTAAATATAGAAAACAAAATGTTTAAAAACTGTTGTATTCGTAGTTTATTTTGTATCAATTTTATTATCTTTTTTCTCGTAGGTATTTTAGTGATATTTTTGTTCTAATATTACAATATTTATATAGTATATAGTTATTGGAATTAAATATAAATTCATATTGTAGATTCTACATATTGGTAGTATCTGGTCGTTATTTTGAATCTCCCGCTCGTCCTGCAGGTAACAACGGTTGCTGCTTTATTCTGTTTTGCTTTTATTTCTGATAAGCCTTCATCATCAAAGAAGTACTTCAGAGTTAACCAGGAAATTAACGTTCAGTACTTGAGCACCACTAAGTCTAATTATCAATATTGTATGATGCAACTTCACTGCAATCCCTGTGTACATTCAGTACAATAAATATACACCCTTATTCTTACATCTGCTAATATTCCATACAATGTTTACTTAACTATAAAAAGATAATTTTGCATTACTGTTTTTCTATATATAGTTCTTAATATTTAATAATATATTTATATGTTGTTATAGAAAAAGATATTTAAGAATTACCTAGCTCATATTCGATAGTTTTATTTTACCTGAACTGTACGAGTAAGTTAATTTTGTATGCTACTTTACAACAATGTATCCGCTATACAGAGTATACTTATAGATCAGAGTGTACACATGTATATATAACTACTATGTATGCATACGTACAGTACCTATATATATGTATGTTGATGGAAGCTGACATAGTTGCATTTGCGATAGTATTTGTTGATGATGATGCAACGTAACAAGCAGAACATCGTACGATTCATTTTGCATAGGTTGGTGCACCTGTCAGGCGTCGCCGCGCACTCCAGACACACGGATCAGTCGTGCTTGTGACGTGTTTCCGGGCGCCATTGGACTCATGGTTCCGGTGTCTATGATTATATATTTCGTCAGCATTGCACTGTGTGCATTGTGCTATATTGTGTTACGAGTGTTTGGCCTAAACTTACCTTAAATAAATGGTAAGACTGAACAGAACAACATTAAAATTTATTATATTATATTAGGTATTACTAAAGAAAATAGTAAAAAATATTTTAATTTTGTTCCATTTATGTTATATACTTATATACAATATAATTTGTGATATACATGTAATAATACATAATGATGTGTTATATAACATTACCAGTATATAAATACAAAATGCGACAAAGAGTCTATTCATCGAGTTTCTTTCTTAACTGCACGTTGAAGTCTCCGTCGTTATACTTCTGTTGTACAACATTTTATTAAGATAATAATAGGGCTAGTTTATTTTGACAATACTATTACTTTCTGTTAATAACAGTGAATGTACCATTGTGTATAATTACAGATTAGCTTTTGAAGATAATTGAATTCGTGGAACATTCTACCTGCTTGCAATGTAAGATTTTCATAGATAATTCTTGTGGAATGTTAATAGATCTAGCGTTATTGTGTTTTCTAACTAACTAATTAAACTAACTAATATTTATAAAATTTATGACAAGATTCATCAAGAAACTAGATATAAAACTTAAGCAGTATTACTGTCAGTTATTTTTCCAAAATTAAACCATATTTCAGTAAAGTATGTGCGTGCGTATGTGTCTAGTGAGTGATTACAGCATTATCAGCAATTGTATAAATCTACAACATACATGAATACATGAATTATCAGCAGTATCTTTCCCCATTAGGGAGTTCTGTGTAATGGACAATATATATTACGAGTACACGCCGTCATGCTTCTGATCCTAGCTGTCAGACTGACCGCTGCAATTAATTACTACTGTCATTGTCAGCCACATTGAAATATCTAATTTTACCATCATGCACTGCACTGTACATAAACAATGAAACACCAAAAATACTTTCTAACCGTCTCAGTGAGCGAACTCGAAACACCGTGGGACACAACATGTTTAATACCACTGGATACCGTGCGAAATATCCAAGAAAAATAATCATGCAGTTCTGCTCTAGTACCAGTGGTAATATGCGGTTACAATTGTTGGAAAACATTGGTTATATATCATTTTATTGAAATATTACCGCTAGCACAATTTGCTACAAGTGTTTATAACTAAAACAGATGTTACTAAACTGTACATTTATTACATAACGTTCTGCTTATGTAACGTAACATTAAAGGATGGATGTAACCGTGTTAAGAACTAGTATTATTCATATTTATATTATTCTAAAACCTCATGTTCCTCCTGCACCGCTCCTGCAAGTTACTTTATGCTGAAATTGTTACAAGGTAACAATTATAAAAATTGCACTCGCCTGTTAAACAAGTGTTTCATTGTCAAACCGGAGTGTTTATAAAATAACAGCAGAACATCAACATGACAACCTACTTTGTGCTTATATGCCACTCTTTCTCTCGCTCGCTCTCTCGCTTCCTCGCTCTGTGTAGCTAGATGTGTTTGTTAATAACTATATCATCATTGCAGGGTGCTGACTCCTGGGTAGCTGTACATAATCTGCAATCACAAAGCGGCGGCGGCATCCTAGATCCTGACGACAGGTTGAGCGATGTAGCAGATGACAGAGAGCAGATTATTGCGAACTTTGAAGATGGCGACGGTGTGCACCATGGTGGAGGTGATGGAGCCAGTGGAAGTTCTGTGGGAACAGGAAGTCCAGATATATTCCATGTAAGAAATTATGTAGCTTTTATCCAAGAAATATGCGAACATTTTTAAAAGTCCATGTTTAGCAACAAATGCATCTTATGAATATAGAAGCAAGTGTCTTTGAACTTAATTTCATAATCAACTAACGTTAAAACGCTCGTCTCTACCTAACCCGTTCCGTTTCGTTTCGTAAAACAGTTCACTAACAGTGCTGAATGTCCAACAAAACGCACTCGTTAACATTCCATCGCCATCTCCGTTCATAATGAACCGCTATTTCTGTTATTATTTACACCGATGTTTGTATATAAATGGTGCACATTTACATTAAAAATGAGATTAAAATTTCGAAACGTGAAACGAGTTTCTGTACCGTTCATATGAGCCATGAATTATTTAACGTGTCACTGAGATTATTTGTGTAATTGCTTTTTACTGTTTTCCGGATGTACATTATTCATGTTAATTTTTTCATTCATTCTCATAATCTTTCTACTAATGATTACCGTCAGAAAAACTGTTAAATCCAACGCGAATACTTGCAACTGAATTTTGACAAACAGGATTCCGAACATAAGTACGGTACTGCGTACCCTGCTCGCACGGATATCGAAGTAACTGGCGAACAGATAGCATCCGGCCTGATCACGGTACCTCTGCAGGTGAGACGTGGCAGTGAACCAGCCTTGAACCAACTCCCTGGCGGTCCGACCAGTGTAGAACCACCTGGACCTCGTCCACCCATGCTGCAGGACCCAACGAAACGTTGGTCCGCCGCACCCATCATCCTGGGTGACCTCATGGACCCGCCGGAGAAGATGACCAATGGCCGGATGCATCACAACGGGTACCTGTCACCTGATTGGACGAGAGAAGACGACAAGGACGAGGAGGAAGAAGAGGACACACCGTTCCAACGAATTGCCCGGGATGGAAGTAATCGACTGTCGATGCAGTTCCTTGGCGATGGTGGAGGGTAAGAATATAATTACTTACTTATCCTACAAAGAGAATTTAATTTTATACGTGTTTATTTCATCTAGCGAAGCACATTAAGGTGCTCACTTTGTAGTAAACTAAAAGTTGCAAGCCAATCATAAAAGCCATACTATTTCTATTACCTCAGCGATGACAGTGTCCATTTTCTGTAAAGTAAAGTTTACAGCTAATATACAGAGGCTACCACGAAGCCTGGATAGTTTGAAAGCCATGTGATTATATTTTATGTAATGATATCAGAGTAGTTAGTGTATAATCGTATTATGTAATTACAGTTACCGTTGGGCGGACGCTGCAGAAAGAGCTGCATCGTCAGCAAAGCATCGCATACACGGCAGTACTTCTCTCCCGCGGGACCATCGTCGTAAAGAACCCCTTGGGCAAGCCAACAACTCCACAAGTCCCATACCACCATCATCCTCTATTCACAGTCGTCTTGCTCCGGAATCAGATATGGACGAAGAGAAGTATGTAGATCACAAACTGAATTCTTCGAAAGATGTAGATTGTAGTCACATTATGACATTGTCTGGTTACAGTCTGGAACTGATTGTGATCCGAAATGAACCAGGACCGCTCGGTATTCATGTGGTACCGGATTATGACCGGTTAGGGAAAGATCGAGGGTTAGTGGTACAAGGAATAGAACCTGGTGGACGTATTGACAGAGATGGAAAATTAGCCATATACGATAGGATTATAGAAATCAATGGACAGAATTTGCTCAACATGTCTTTTCAAAGGTATGTCTTCTGATCGATTTCACTTCAAAGGCATATTTTTGTACTAACGGATTATTTTTATAGAGTCCAGGAAATGTTCAAACTTTCCTTGATAGCAACAGAATTAAGACTAAAAGTAATAAAACACAAACCCTCTGGTGAACAACTTCGAAAACCTCCAGCTCCTGTTTACCCAAAAACAGGTCAGATTGGACGGTTTCCAGAAGATAAAGAGAATGTCGCCATGGTGGAAGTAGAGGAACAATGTAAGTCCTAGTTTTTTTTACTAAAACTTCCCGCATACAATTGTAATTCTCATTAACTGATTACTTTACAGTAAGTACTAATACTAAAGTAGCTACTGTATCACCAACAAAAAAGATACCAGCCGGATCACGCAATCCGAAAAGTCTTTTGACAGCGAACACACGTAAGATTGGCAAGAAAATCGAACTGGAACTTACGAAAGGTCTTCACGGGCTGGGATTCAGTATAACGACACGTGATAATCCGGCCGGTGGTAATTGTCCCATTTACATCAAGAACATTCTGCCGAAAGTAAGCACTCATCAGTCATAACGCATTAACCATTGCTAATTAATTTCAAATAATTATTGTTGGTCCTTTACCAGGGTGCTGCAGTTGAAGATGGCCGGCTGAAACCTGGTGATCGGTTATTGGAAGTCAACGGTATAGAGATGACTGGTAAAAGTCAAGCAGAAGCTGTGGCGGTGTTGAGGAATGCTCCACCAGGGAGTCGTGTCAAGATTGTTGTGTCCCGACAGGAAGAATCAACGGGACCAACACTTCCCAGGGAAATTGTAAGTGTAGTGTATGATTCTGGTTTTTAATAATGGTTTGTGCATGTGTACCAATTGTTTTATTGCATTTTGTATAAATGTCTTGCTTTAGAACGGAACGCATTGCATATAATTTAAATAATCTCTAGTTAATGAAATGAATTGTTACCATATTCTACTAATATCTTTTAATCCATATAATATCTAATGATCTCTAGTAGTAAAATATGATGTTTGTATACTTACTTATTATTTTGATAAACAGAATTACTTAGGCATGCGTTCTATAATCATTGTACATACTATACACTAATGTATAGTGGCAGACATGTACATATACTGTAGCTTGCTGTTGTTGTTGTTGCTGTTGTTGTTGGCAATGTCATGTGTGTGTTATTGTATGTACACAGGGTGCTGACGGCAGTGAGAATGAGAAGATATCACCACCCCCGTCCCTCTCCCCGAACCCTACACCACCGGCTATACCTCCATTGCCCATCAACCATGAACCTTCATCACGAAAGATTCCAGAACGAACGGGCTCGGTGGCCAAGATTATTTCACAATTTCAAGAGGCAGCCAAAACTAGTTCCAATGTAATGATACTTTTCTACATAATACATATATATATGAGTTAGATTAGTTCTCTCTCAGTCTCTCTCTCTGCTTTATTCTGTATTACCTGTTAGTATGTAGTCGTCTAGTTCTGTAGTTGTGTAGTGAATGCAGTAGGTACATACATACATACATGTATACCTTGTATGTGAATTGACACATGGTCCTTCTTCCTTCGTCTCTGCTGTTGCGATGATTACTGTTTGGACTGTCTGTCGACTGTTGAGTTTTGTTAATGAAAGTTGGTTTTCAGCCCCCGGACAAGTGCAATGATGACTCACTGGTGTTCCCATGGAAACACCGCGAGATTCTAACGTTTGATATTCCTGTGCATGATTCGGAAAAAGCTGGTTTGGGTGTCAGTGTGAAGGGCAAGACCACCGGCAGTAACACTAGCACCGGGTCCTCGGATCTGGGCATCTTTGTTAAGAGCGTATTGCACGGTGGCGCCGCGTCCCGAGACAAGCGCTTACGGACGAACGATCAACTACTAAATGTTAATGGTGTATCTCTTTTGCAACAGTCTAATTCAGAGGCTATGGAAACACTACGCAGGGCGATGCTTCACACTGAAGGCCCGGTGCCAGGCAGTATCACATTGACTATAGCACGGCGGGCCAGTTCACCAGCACCACTACCGAACATTGCTAACAATAATAACAGTGCTCAGTCATTACATCATCATCATCATCAACAACACCAGCAGCAGCAACAGCAGTTACATCAACAAATACACTCGGGCAGAGTGTCAGCTTCTAGTCATTTAACTTCATCTTCCGGTAAGCCGACAAACCTTCCTTCAACTAACTGCATTACAGATAATAACAAAGTAATCAATTCAATTTCTATTCAGGTCCCGAAACAATCATCTGTAATAACAATGACACCGAAAACTCGACAACCGATAATTCTGGAACGAGCGAAAGTTCCGGTAACACAGTAATCTTCCTCCCCTATAAACAGGGCGACCTTTCCAATCAATCATTGAATCATTCCAACAAGAGCATGGGACCTGTGGACACTTGGAATCCGGTTATCGACAGGATAACTGGCCAATCCAAGAACCACAACACAGCTCAGTTACGCAACGAGAGTTACTATATGGTAAGGGTTAACATTGCAGTTGAATCGCTACATGTTATTCAATGAAAATACTTTCGCGTTTCAGGCCACACATGATACTTGGAGTACAAGTATGATAATGGGTGGAAAGAACTCTGATAAACTAAGTCCTACTGTCAATCTTCCATCAGGAGAGACAGTTATAATAGAAGAAGAATACATGCCAAATATACAGCAACAGCGAAGTAGGATGGGTGACGGTGGAGCGATAGAGAATCGGAACGAAACAGAACCAGACGGTAAAGCTAGTATATCTGGTAGTACGTGTGATAAAACCGCTGATTCTTCACAACCGGCGAACGGAAATACTGATGTGACTTATGCAAGTCAATTGTCATTGGAGAATCCAGCAGGTTTTTCACGAGATGCCTTCGGAAGGCAGAGTATGTCGGAGAAACGACATGCAACTCTAGATGCCAAGAATACAGGAACATATCAGCGAAACAAGAAAATCAGAGAAGAACGCGAGAAGAGTAAACCAAAAGACGGTAAGTGTGAATACTTATTGATGTTTGCTAATGCATTGTTGTTCTTAACATTGTGTTTATTATATACGCAATTACAATGTTCTGTAATGTGTCGAATCAGATAACACTTAGGATGGATTGTTTTTAATAATGAATGATATTTGTTTGCGCTAATCACTTGTGAATAATACAATTGTTTATATGTTGCATGTATGTGCTAATTGTATTGTATGTTAATCGTACAGCTAATACCAATCTGGTTCGTGTTGGTTCTGTGGAGTCAGTTATTAGCTTAAACCGTTCCCCGATACATCACCCTGAATGTAAGCATCGTTCTTTTCTACTCCAAACACACAACTGGAATGAACACTGGTTTTTACATGCGTTATGTTTGATATAGATGCAGATAAACTTGGTCAACTTGGACCTTCTTTGGGAATGAAAAAGTCTTCCAGTCTTGAATCGCTTCAAACGATGGTGCAAGAAGTAAGTGTATTGTTAAATCTACCGTCTTGCAATCTGTCACATCATCTGAATCCTTGTTTATAGATCCAAATGCAAGAAGAAGGTGACCCCGCTTATTCGTACAGAGGTGGTCAAGGTGCTTTAAAAGTCATCCGAGGCAGAGGTTGCGATGAAAGTTTTCGCGCAGCTGTGGACGTTGATTACAACAAGCATCTTGTGGATCCTAATCACAGATCAGAGACCAGTACGTTGTATAATGTATATTTAAAAGATTCAGCAGTTCACAGTGAATTTGTTTTAGCTGGTGCCAAGAAACATTGGTTGCTGGATCCACCAGAAGGACATGTTCCGAATGAATTGAGCAATGAAAGAGAGATTGATGGTTTCACCAATGTTAGAGGAGGACCACGACAGTCCTCGCTGAATGCTGTATTAGACAGTAAACACAAAGCCGGGAAGAAGAAACCGGGTATATTGAGAGGCATCGGATCAATGTTTAGGTGCGTTTAATACTCGCACTTTTCTCAGTTTTCAACATGTTTTATTTTTATTGCTGTTCTCTTCAGATTTGGCAAACATCGTAAGACCGATTCAGGCTCATCTCTGGAACATCATCCTGAACATCTAGAAGTAGAGTCAGAGAACATTCCCGAACATCAACACCAGTCGAATGAAGTAATGAACAAGGAACTAGAGAAACAGTTGATGGATGAACAGCGACAGCGTCACAGGCCTGTGGAACAACAACAGTCTATTCCTGAAGGCGTGGTTGTTAATTCCAAGTACTACAGTCGTGATTCTGATAACAATGGACCGACGTCAGCGTCGAGAGCTGAACGCGTGCATCATTTGCGGTCACAGCACCAGCAGAGGCACGCGGAGCGACAGGGCCAGTACCCGAATGAGGAGAGGGAGGAACATTATGAGGAGGTTATTAGACAAGTGAGCTTCGTATGAAGTGATAGATGTACACAGGGGTAACACTAACAAATGTACATGTCACGTTTACAGAGACTGGAACAACCGGGCAACTATGAAGGATACAGAGAAATGGGCAGACCTGGCAGCCGATCCGGTATAGCGGATCCATTCCGGTTCAACCATTACGTTAACTATGATGAACTACAACACCAGTTAAGGTAGATAGAACGTGAGATAATATATCGGTTTTAAAATGAATCAAAGGTGTGAGATATATTCATAACTGTAACAGGGCAATTCATAAAATTACCACAATTTGAAATAAATCTGAAATACTTTATTTCTGCAATCGTCCTGGAATGATAATGTATAAAAGACATTTGTGATGGGATCATGTTTTTATTGATTTGTATCATTTCATATTGTGAATTTGAACTAAATACCGAAAGAGTAACTGAATATACGTGTATGTTACCGAACGATATGAGATATAACGATTCAACCGCAATTAGAGCAATGTTATTTAGTTCAAGTTCGTACGAATAAACATTTGTCATATTGTTTTATATTAATTTATGTTTTGTAACAGCCATTTTGTTTGTTTATTGTGGCGTGGTTCATTATTTTGTCTAAACAGAATTGCAATCAATCTTTTATGAATAATACATTGCTGAACATAACATACTTGATGTTTGGTTGTGATTCTGTTTTCTTGTGATATTGTGTTAATACTGGTTATGGGATGCTGGAATGTACTACGGGCTATTCAACATATTTTGCACCAAGTGAATGCACACTGCAATTACTTAACAACAACTGTTTGTTTGCAACAGCACTCTGGATTATTATATCACTCCACTAATAATAATGATAATGATTTTCACATTCACACTGACTGCATGACGATGACATCTCCTAATTTCACACATGAATGATGATGATGATGATGTTTGTTTGTTTATTGCAAGATTAAATTGTTTATGTGAATTGTAAATAACATTGTGTTTTGGTTCTGTCTCTCTCCCCCCTCGTGAAGCACTCGCAAAGAACAACTCTCTGAAAATCAGATTGTTCAGATGAGGATGCAAGTTCAGCAACAGAGGTTAAAGGTTGAGGAAGAAAGGTACGCACATTTGCCGTCTTATCATTTATGTGTTTACATGTAGCATTGAATCTCACTGTAGACAAGTAAT
>JAGJTL010000025.1:8527003-8554611 GCA_022063505.1 Calosoma granatense
TTTATTTAAGTAATACAATATTAATTCTTACTCTTGAACATAACATATATAAATATTTTATGAACCAGCATGTATTTCAGTTGTTTTAAGAGTACCATTTTCTAAACATTGTGCACCCACACATGTGCATGTGGGACAATCACAAGATGGTGGATCATCAGTGTTCGAATACTCATCTTGTGCGCACGCACACCTAGGACAACTGCACTTGTACGGATTGGCATAGTACACCGTGCCTGCAGAACATTGTGCCGGTATGAGTGGACAGTTGATGCGCTCGGCACAGACACATCCGGCACACACACAGTTGTTCGGATTATCACTCCAGGTGTATCCAGGCGGACAAGAGTGACGTCTAGCCGGACATGGAACTCGAATACATTCACAAGTTGCACAAGTACAGCCTGTAGGATCCCGTTTCACCCGGTAACCAACTTGACAAAGCAGTTCTGGACAAAATGGTGGCCTACAAGTGGATGCCGGAATCGTGGTAGGATCTATACATGATCCAACAACGCTTGTCATAGTGAAAACGATGACAAATATAAGCTGAAGAATTGTCAACTTCATAGTTACAGTTTCGAGGATTGATTTGAAACGAATTGTATTTACTTACTGAAGAGTACACTTGCTTCTTCACACAAAACTTCTGTAAACAAACAACTTTGCAACAAATTGTTTACTATAAATAGTTGTTAGATGATAATATAATAAAACAAAATTATACATTGTTTACGATAACTGTGTATTTTCCCATTGATAGTACGGACATTAATAATAATATTTACAACAACGTAACAAATTGTATTCCCATATTTATTTGTTTATATAATATTGAGACAGCCAAAAATAACATTGTTGTTGCTTATTGAGATTGAATATAGTTATTCAAACACATATACACCTTGGACAAGAATGTCCATTAGGATCCTTTACTAGGTGACAACTTGGAGGACATTCGATTCTTGGACAAACGATTAATTCATTCATAGGTTGAGTGGTCGTAACTTGATCAATCACTGGATGCTGTGACATTACTTGTGTTGCTATGCAACATATTACCACAACGAATGTAAGTTTTACAATTCCTCCAGCCATTTCTATGAATAATTTGTTAACTAAAACAAATATAGAAACATATTAAACCTAGTCACCTTCATCTAGTCAATAATTAATATAAGAAAATCAAATTACTAACACAGCTGAAACACGTAGGTACAATAACAAAGTAATTTAATATAATTTTAGTAAAAATGAGCTACCGTAAGGTAACAGAAGAAAGTAATATATTTATATATCTCGGAAGAACGTAGCAATAACTACACACATAATGGTGTTCATTCATAGGTGTACACCGCTATTTATACGGGCACTATGGGTAATTCCATATGTCACCTATATTTTACTACTGATAGTTCTTGGTCAGCCTCCTTGCTTGATAAAAGTAAAAAATAGCACTTTGCTTTTTACAAAGTAATATTTATAACAAATGTGAGTGTATATAATATTCAAATATAATATTTATTCCTAAACAACTTACATTGATAAACGTGTTAGATAACAAATGTACATAGATGTCAGTTGTGTTTTAGGATAATTTATTAATGGCCTGTAGTTGAGGTTATGTTTCCGTTGTGGTGGTGAGGTTTATACATTCACCATTTACACACTGACACGTGGAACACTGGCATGTAGGGAAATTAGGCAGAGTTTTATTATTAGGATCACAGGTAGCACATGGTTTTGGTAAGCATACACATCTGGCGCATGGACATGTGGATGGTGGATTGTACAATGTAGTACCAGCAGGACACTTGGGTGGCACACACACCAAGTCACATGTAATACGAGGCAGACATACACATCTGGGTGCGGTACAGCCGGTAGGATCAACTACAACAGAGCAACGTGGACCATTACAAGATGGCGGACTGCATACTGCACTTGTTGTTTTAGCACAACTGGCTGATGTAACTTGCATTATTGGCAACATGGATATACAAATTAGCAGAACAAGTTTCGTCATTTCAGCAGCCATATTTATCTACAGATATAAACACGAACTTGATATATTCTATGTATATTTAAATACAAAACCTGCAGCAAACATGTATAGTACTTTTAATGGATTATGTACTAATTACACTTACTTCGGAAGTACTCAAATACAGCACAAAATGGATAATAATATACATTCACAGAAATTCGGTATTATATAGGCACTGTTCGGTACTTTTACAAGTCACTAATGCGCTATCATTTTACTGTTATCATTGTTTTATTTCTTTAAGACTTTGAGTCACTGATAAAAATATAAATAGAATTCTTTTACTTAAAAGCGAATGTATACTATTGGATTCATAAATGCTAGTATCAGCTACATTATTATATATTCATATTAGTGTGGATGTTCCGTAGTAGAAGATGCTGTACATAGCGGACACTGACATATGGATGGATCCCTGTTAATGGGCACATATCCTGGAGGACATGCTGGACACGGGAGTGTACATACACATCTGGGACATGTACATCCTGTTGTATCCGGTATGAGAGTAAATCCTTCCTTGCATATTGTCTTTGGACATTGAACTGGTATCACACATTTGACTGCTAGGAGTTTATGAATTATTGCCTTATTATCTTGCATGTATTGTGGTGTTATAACTAAAAGTATGTTTGGTTGAATAATACTTTGCTCTGATAATGTTGATAATATTATGAAGAAAACTATCTTAGCCATAAGAAGATTCATCGCTGATCGAGGTATATCTACAACAAAGTGTATTTAAAATAAACATACAAATTTATGGATTAATTTTTAAAAACTTACATCAGCGCGTGAACGATCTACTTATGACCACCATCACTTGAACAAAACACAATGTTACATGCACATTCCACTATAAATACTTTCATAAATCTATTTATATGATAATATATTCAGCATAATGGTACGTTTTTCATGATAATTGTCTATTTTTATCAATAAACACGACATTAGCAATAAGTGCGTAGTTCTGTAAAAGGATTTTTCATTTTTGAAATTACTTTCCTGTAATTAACATAATTAGATTATCACTCATTTACTGTAAATTAATAAGCAGTGCAAATGGATTGGTGTATATAATTCTGTAATAAAATAATTAGATTTCACTTCTAGCAAATGAATATGGAAACATTAAAATAATACTTTAATTGGTTTATATTTATTGACGCATTTTGTGTACAGATATATTACAATGTCTTTTACAATTTTATGCTAAAGTTGAGTATATATTTTATAAAGTAGTGGCTGATTCCGTTGTATTAATACATTGTCCATCGACGCAATGGCACGTTGGACAATCGCATGAAGGAAATTTGGGTATCGTTGTGTTACTGGGATCACATTTAGCACACCGTTTTGGTAAACATACACATGTTGGACATGCACAATGATATGGAGGTCTGTACAGTGTAGCACCTGGAGGACATTGCCTACGAGGACACAAAAACAGACAAACTCCAAATCCACATACACATCTTGGCGCGGTACAGCCAGTAGGATCCTCTGCTACGAAGCAACTTTGACCTGCAGCTGTAACTGTACAAGAAGGTGCAGTACATACTCCATCAGTTACAGGTTCTTCAGTCTTTCTACATCTACAGATCTTTGACGCAAAGCTTGTTGCAACGATGATCAAAACAACAATGAATTTCATAATTTTTGAAGCCATTTCCAATCTATAGAAAAATGTACAGATAATATAAATAAGAAAAGCAAGTGATTTTAAACACAAGTTACACGTAGAAAACTTACTTTTAAAAAATTAGAAGCAGCCGTAAACAGGTCAAACCAAACAATGATATCTAAACATAGAGTTTCAGTCTTATATAGAATATGTCTGGTATTTCCATAAGTCGTTTTTTTTCTATTTCGCTATTATCTTTCCTTGTTTTTGTTTCCCATAGTCGATTTGTCATGAATTGATAAATTTACAAAAATTAGGTGCTTTTAAAATATTACTTATTTAATTACTGCAAATTATGTTATGTTATATGTAAACTTATTTGTAAATGAACTAAAAACATTGAAGATAAACATTTCAGTTTATTTAAAAGAATCAATGTTTTGGAATTAAAAATAACGTCGTAGCGTTTTTTATCATATATTTCTTGTGCTTTCCTGACGCTAATACTCTACAGTACTTTCTCCTCTAAGCTGTACTTCTTGCGGAGGTAATACAATTAATCAATATACATTTTCAAGCAACGAGCAACAAAAACATCTGTCATCGGTGCGCGGAAACAAAATGCCGTCGTTTTGCGGTTGGGTGACATCTGTACATTTGCATAACCTCACCACAGGATATCTGTCATAAATCGTTCTACTACAACATAGAGGTCTTCACTGTATCAATTGTGGAGTTGCCGGTGGTCTGTATGTATGCATGTTACCGTATTACAGGCCGATTCTGGATCAAAACTTACGATTACAGCCACCAGTGGCTGATTGACGCTAGTGTCGAGCGCGGAAAATTTAAATTTCAACGTCCCGGAGTGCGTCTTTGCTAGTGTTTAAACTAGTTGTCGGTAGATGGTAGCACGATATTCGTCTTTGCTAGTGTTTGAGCTAGTTGTCGGTAGATGGCAAGACAATATGCGTCTTTACTAGTGTTTGAGCTAGTTATTAGTAGATGGCAAGACAATGTGCGTCTTTGCTAGTGTTTGAGCTAGTTATTGGTAGATGGCAAGATAATGTGCGTCTTTGCTAGTGTTTGAACTACTTGTCGGTAGATGGTAATACGGTATGCGTCTTTGCTAGTATTTGGGCTAGTTATCGGTAGATGGCAAGACAATGTGCATCTTTGCTAGTGTCTGAGCTAGTTGTCGGTAGATGGTAAGACGATATGCGTCTTTGCTAGTGTTTATGTTAGTTGTCGGTAGATGGCAAATAAGTGTGCAGCTTTGCTAATATTTATGCTAGTTGTCGGTAGATGGACATTCGGTGTGCGTCTTTACTAGTGTTTGCACGCTTTAAATCGGTAGATGGTGCGCGTGTGTGTTGGATGACGGCGGTGGTGTAAGAGTCGGCAATGTCTGCACGCTGGTGACACGATATTTAGCTGATCACGGCGTGAAGGTGAGAATCTGTTCTTTGTCCGCACACCGCAATACACCGCATGTGGTCTTTACTGAACTGAACATGGATGCGAGTCGGTTGGAGCTCTTCTCGCACTGTCATCGAGACATATGAATCATGAAAGATATAACAGAGTGGATTCTGGGTACATATAATTGTGTAACTATGAATAATACATGTATGTACCTAGTGCATTATATATTCTGTATGTACATATTGTGATCTTGACGATTAAAAATGTACACTGTTATAGAGAAAACTGACCTAGAGACAACGAGAAGCGAGTACATTTTATAGGAAACATTTGTTAATTAACTGAGTTATAATTCATTACATATATAGTATAATAGTTATAGTTAATTAACAAATGTTTCCTAATAAAAGTACTCACTCTGCGTTATTTGTAGCTCAGTTATTTCTAGATTTACTTCCGTATATATTTTTGTATCTATATGTTTTGTATGTACGCTTTTAAATTCTGTATTATTTCTGCTATGTGTGTGATCAGACCGTTGTGTGTGGCCGCCATTGAGGTATGAGGTGTGTGATTGTGTGTTGCGATGTGGTTTGTAACTGTGTATTGATATGTATATCCCTGTATGTATGTATGTGTGACCCTAGTGTCATCCCTAACCGCACACTGCATTCACTGGAACGTACGTTTTCACTTTTACTTTATATATATAGATCTATTGACAACCTGAACTATCTGATTTGTATATTGCCTGGGTGGTCTGCCATCGAATAAATTACATTTTAAATACCCCCAAGTACTGTGTGAACGTGACTGCTTACAGTTTAAAGCTACCAGATCCGAATGAATGAATTGAAATGAAGAATATCTGCCATCCGGGGAAGTTTTAAGGAAATATACTGCTTTTATGAACACTGACAGTTGAACGAAATCTATGGCCAATTGTTGACATTGCGTATATTTTAATCATATTGCGAAAATATCTTAGAAATTACAACAAAGATGTTTTGATGTTACGATGCTTAAGTTATGAAATGAAATAACTTTATTTGTAATAATGCTTCTAGATTTTTTCTAAGTTTTTTAAAAGTACCGATGCAGAATAAAGGTGATAAAAGGATTATTCCGATTTAACTAATATAACTATATAATACAATTTTTATATTAATTAGTATTTAATAAGATTGTTACTCAAGCCAGTGCAGGCAAAGTACTGCTAATGCCAATCTTGTTAAGTTTTAATTAAGGATAGGATTAAATGTAGTTCAAACAAATGTTCCTAGATGGAAACTCTAGTATCGTTTTAACAAAATCTTGCATAGTTTTTCCTATTTTCCTTATATATTTCTGTACTCTGCATTAAAATACATTCAATACTAACCGGGAACATATAAATAGCTATAACTAAAAACTGAATTGATTTGCTCCGCTTTGGCCACTATCTAAAACTAGAATATGATCACACATCTACAATGGCCAACACTTGAACTGACTTTAGCTTTTCAACTTACGCTGTAAATACATCATAACTGCTACAATACTCTACTGACTGATTCATTGTTACCCAATAAAGAAGTCAAGTGTACTGAAAATTTAGGGCACTTTGTTACAAATGAACCGAATAAATACTTTTTCAACCACCGGCTTTAGAAAAAAAAACTTTGTCCGCTTTTCTCTACAGTGTACTGCGAGTTTTCTCACGTTTGTGAATGGACTCACAGGTGCACAGTTACCTGTCCATGAACGGCGGCATTGTGTTTATCCTGGGGGCGTGTGTGACTGCCCCAAAAACGTATTCATCGGCCATGTCCATCCTAAAACTGACCGCTGTCAGTTTCCTAAAGACTTTGTCGGAGTTTCTTTTATAATGTGCAATGGTATTTCATTAACACTTGTACGGAGGCTGGACAGTGGAATATTTTTTTGATTTCAGTTTTTTTGCAAGAGATTAGAAGTTGCTAACATGAATTTACTATTGTGAGAGGGATGGGCGTATAGAGATGATTGTGTAGAGTAGTAAAAAGATGAATTAGATGGAGAAGAATGTTGATTTAGTATTGCAATAGTCAGAGATATGTTACTTGGCAGTTCTTTACACAAATATGCTTTTGTATGGATTAGGAAGGTTATCTAAAATGTGAGAAATCCAATACGTGCTGACGAAAAAACTAGTTATATTTGAATGCGATAAATTATGATAATTTTTCTACAATCTGTTATTGACAATTGGCACACAGGACAAGTATTTTAACCCATAAGTTAAATATTCGCCTGAGGGATATTAGTATTCATTGTAAAGCCAACACTATCACCGGGCTGGCATGAATGAATGGATGTGAGTGGTTCATTGTTTTGCGCAAGAGATTGAAATCTAACTGAATAATTCATTCGGTGAATGGAGACTAAATACTTCCCATTCAATTGGCTTTAATTAAATTCAAAAGAATCGTTGTGTCTACAGTGGATTTCGATAATGGCCATAGACTTGAGAGATTGTCTAGCCATCTCTATTAATTCTATTTAAGCAAATTCACATACGTTCCTTTCGTAGAGTAACATTACTTGTAAAGATTGTGTTATAGATCTAATTCAAAATATAAATACCAATTCGAAAGAATTAGAAGAAATAATTCTATAGGTGTGGAACGATTGATTTACATCTCTGAATATAACAGGGATGTTGCTATCTCTCTCTTTGCATATACAATGGAATATGCAGGTATACAGAGGGTACTTAAACATTATAACGTCATGTGGGGACATTGCATGAATGGACCTGCTCCGGCTACTGATACTAGACATACTGACGCTTCACCAGTACCATTTAGCTTTGTCCAAATAGGATATTTACTTCAAATAGAGCAGTTTGTATGTATGACTTCATTCTGTGTACCTGAACAACTGACCGTAGATAATATTTCACGAATATTACCTAGTTGACGACGAATTAGAATGTCTTGAAATGATCAACGTTATGAAATGGAAGATATTTGGATGACTCGAAGAGATAGGATTTTATGAACAGTGTCATTGGATTTCCAGGCCAATGTACGAAAACTTTGGTCTGTAAACTGAAGTTGGAGTAAATGTAATAAACTTGGTTGATTCTACGGTATAGACACAGAGTTTCCGGTGGTGAAATGAAGTTTAACTTTACAACTAACAAAAATCTGGTGTGGTCACCACACGACGAATCTTATTCCGATAAGAAAGTATTGTTAATGAATATTAGTATGTAACACATTAATTTGTAACAATGATACAATGCGTATGTCGTGTACCCGTGACCCTTGCTGTTATTAATATTGTGTTATCTAGAGGTGTCCGACTGTCAAGTAAACATTGTTACTGGTCTGTGATCAGATTATGCCAGTTTCAATGTCATTCTGCGGATAATTTACATCGGTCGAACTGTCACTGATGTTGAACTGATTCTTGCAAACAGAATTATCTTCATTTCCAGTGTGTATATCTCTCTGTATGATTTGTGTGACAACTCTAGTTTACATAAACAATTCACCTTCGTCAGATTGTAACCAGTAGTCTATATGTATTTCTGTGTTATTCTTTGTAAAAATCTTCCAATATATGAGATACGATTTCGTTCATTTGAAACCCCATTTTGATTCGATTTAACCCCCGCTGTTGAATCCAATTGTAGGGGTGTTAAGCGTCACCATGGAAACGTATAATGTATAAAATGATGTCGATTTTGGTACGTACAATGGTTTCGGAACGGTCAACGAGAAATTCTATATTTTCAATTCTATATATTATATTGAATTCAATCCTCCAAATGCTTATGATACAATATCATATCACAGTTTTGAATCAAATCTGGTGTCAACATTGAAAGCTTGTCTACGATAATAACGAAATGCTTTTGTATGTTTGATTATGCAATTTAACATTATTAGATACAGTTAATTTGACAAACGTAACAATGAAAGTTACATAGATGATACGAAAATGGAAAATACCAAAGTTCTTCCTGCTATACCGAGTTTAAATCGATTTGAAATCTGATACCAGTTTCACAAATCAGTTTACCTGGTCGAGGAAACTAATTTAGGAAGCTGACTTAGGACGTAGGTTAATCAATAACCGATTTCGATTCAAAACCTAGGTTTCATTCCAATGTAATTTGAATATGCGTGAACATTTCTATTATTGAACAAGTTCTATTTTGATATTTACTTATTTTGATTCTACTTTTCTCATGTTAGAACATCGCAGTGCTCTTTAACTATTTAAGTGACGGTCTTTATGGAAGTGTAATAAAATACAAGAGCTGAATAGTGAATGCTCTATTCTGTAATGTGTTTACAATGTGAGTAGTGTCCAGTAAATTGGACCAATTTGTAGATACTACTTTACGTTATAAAGAACAGGAAACAAACTTGAAAATCTGGCGAAGAAATATACTTTCTTATACATCTATGTATAGAATACTCAAACACACACTTATAGCTTTTGCATCTTATAGAATTCTTACACATATCTATTCATAAATATTTACACAAACACATACAATAAGTCCGTTTACAAATAATACAACATCAGGTGTGAACGGTGTCCGATCGGAAATCGATCGTTACGTAACACACACATACACATACACACACATGTGTAATATTCCCTCGTTGTCCGTCCGTTTGACGTTCGTTCAGGCCAAATGTAAAGCTTACAGAGGAAAATATAGATGGTTTCGGAGGACCGCCGACCGTTCTAGTGAAAAGCGGATGTTTTGACTGTTGCGTGGGGACACGGAAGTTGCAACACACTGCGATTATTGTGGACATTACTAGTGTACCCCGTCGTTACCTAACGATCCAACAGACACACTCTCTCTCTCTGTCTCTCTCTCTGTTGACAGTTTGATGTACAACCATCGATACTCTAGCAATGAACGTTTGTAAGATCATTTGTGTACTCCGCTCTAAAAGAAAAAAATTACGCAGTTCAAAGTGTAAAAGAGCTGCTGTTGTCACAACATTGCCAAAAAGAATTCCATCCAACTGTCAAAACTTTGGTTTTATATATGTGATATTGCATTAAAATAGTTACCAGTTGCAGAGGCAAGTGTCTGCGTATTCATTCGAAATATCTAACCTTATTTTTTAGATTTGAACAATCTGTTGATACTCATAGAAAAACAGTTAATCGTTTCAATGTTCTATAGAGAGTAAACGCATTAGCAAGTCTACAAGTTTGTGATTTCAAATTATACAGTAAGTTGAAATGCAGTTCATGCGACGGTCTGCATTTGACAATATATACACAATTTATACAGTAGGGCGCCAGTATTTCCATCTCATATTCAATTCTACGGCGGCTGTTGCTGCCCGTCTGTTCACTTATACATGGACAAAAGAACACATATAATAGCCTTCGTACTATGAAATTTACTTGCATACGAACGGAATTATCTTCGTGATTATCTTAGAACTGATTTGACGACATAATGAAGTTTAACTTTACAACTAAAAAATATCTGGCGTGGTCACCACACGACTTTCTTATTCCGATAAGATGAAAAAAAGCATTGTTAATGAATATTAGTGTGTAACACATGTTTGAATTTAATATGTTTAATAGAGAAAGTATATTGCACTGACGCAACCCGCGTTACACAACATGCAATGCGGGTAGTATGTCTGCATACTCTATTCCTCGAGGTCATTGCTCCCTGTCTTCTAAAATAGAACAAAATCATATATCACATATCCGATATTTGAAATGTGTATTTCAGTTCATATTTTGTTTTATACTTTCTTATACAGATGTTTCATAACAAATAATTAGTATTTAATACGATTTTATCTCGAGCTAGTGCAGGCAAAGCACTGCTAATGAAAATCTTGTTAAGTTATAATTAAGGGTAGGATTAAAGGTAGTTCAATCAAGTGTTCCTAGATGGAAACTCTAGTATCGTTTTAACAAAATCTTACATAGTTTTTCCTGTTTTCGTTATATATTTCTGCGTTCCGCATCAAAATAGATTTAGTGCTATATGTAAACATATAAAAAGCTATAACTCAAAACTGAATACAGATAGAGGAAAAAGGTATAGAATATTTTTTCTTTAAAATATTATTTTCTATAATTTTTATTTGAAAAATTTTTTTATATTCCTTGTTGTTTTGAAAATAATTCGTGTTTAATGAACTTCCTCTTAGATTCTAAATGTAATATAAAAACAAAGGTGAGAGCAATTTAAAAAACAAAGTTATTCAAGCTGAAGTTTGTAGAAAATGTAATACTACAAGACATTTAACCCTCTCAAGAACAACGGTACATTTGCGGTTGTGTCAACGACATAACGTACACAAGTTTTGACTTGTACAAATGTCTATTCATCCCCCCTAAAGGGTGTACTTCTCCCCTATATGACTCACACAAGGGATATCATCCCCTTCCACCGAATATTAATGACAACCGCCATTTTATTAGCAGCCTGTGAAAATGGCAGATCAAATTTGTATTAGTTATGAGAACAAAACACAAAATTGTGTCTGTATGAGGATAGAAATTAAAGCATAATGTTTTATTTACTTGATAAAATATATTTCCGTTATTTATTTACACATTATTTATTTCACAGCAGTGTGTTGCGATCCGGTATTTACAGAACATATTGACAAAACATATATGTATTATGTACATGAATAGTTTGACTTTGGCAGTGATCCATATTGATTTGTTTAATGACCAATTAACATTAACAGAGGGATTATTATCATTAGTAGTGGGGACAGTAATTTGTAGGTAATATTGCTACAATAAAGTAATTCTCTTTGGTAATAATTTAACTAAAACTATACAAATTAGTTACATATTTACATAAAATAATTGCAGAAATTTCTATTTTAAAATCAGTCTATACATTGTTCTATCGTACAATTTAAGAATCATAACTTACAATAAGGAATCATCTATATTTCTTTTCTGAATTATCTTATTCTCGTGGACTTCAGGCTAGTATCCATACACTGTAGGCATGTATGGATATCCAGCAGCAGCAGCAGCAGCAGCAGCACTCGCTGGTGACGTTGTCCACGCATCCAGGGGAAACATAACTGGTACAGCAGCGTACATAGCGGCTGCAGCTCGATGTTGCATATGTGTGCGTGTGTGTTTCTTCAGATGATCCTTCCGACCAAATCTTTTACCACACTGTGTACATGGGAAAGGTCGAAGACCGCTGTGTATTCTCTTGTGTCTTGTCAATTCCTCGTTTCGTGTAAACGTCTTGCCGCAATTCTGCTCGTCGCAACGAAAGGGTCGTTCGCCTGGAAATAATAAACATAAATAGAGTATAAAACCAAATAAGATTTCTTCTTCTTCTTGTTGTTTATTTGCTTGTACGCAGTAGAGAGGCCAAGGAACTTGCACAGGAATACAAATAAATTCAACGAAGATTATCTTACGTTACAAACTACGATATGTGATGTAACTTTCTGATAAAATTAACGTAATTATTTTGATTGTTTATAAACGTCAGTCATGTGTACAGTCACGTTGCCAGTATACATGTATGTATGTACATGTTTACACAGTAACATTGTTTTTTTTTATTTTGTGAGGGATATTTTTAATGAAATAACATACCTCGCTTGCTGTTTGACTGTGTTATCGCAGTTATTATTCATCTATAAAACGCAGTATAAAGTAATTACTACACGCCGATCGACAGATAACAGTGTAATTAAAATTTGTATTACAAATAATCAATTATGATTTTAATGTTGATTGAAATCGTTATATGTTTATTGACTATTTGAGAATAGCTTCATTGTTTTAAATCAATTTTGGATACATGTTATTTTCGATTATATATTTCTCTGCAGGATATGACAATAAAATGCACAATCTTACATTGTTTTATAGAAATATATACAGTGAATTTATTAATTGTATTCAAAGAAAACAAACTGACGTAATGTTATATGTTGGAGACTGGAATAAAACTTCTAGCCAAGTGTATATAATAGCAGCAGTAGCAACAAATAATGAACACTATCCAGTATATGTATATCCCTAGTGAGAAAGACAATGATAGAAAATAAACAGCTAGACGGAGCGAAACAGTGAAAACAAAATAAAATAGCAATCTTTTGTTTCGAAAATATTGTACAGATTTATGATTTCGCTTTGTGCTTTTATGTTTATCCGGTTTGCTATAAAAACATGGCGCGTATTTCCAACTTAACTGACAGGATACATGCACTGTCACGTGACTGTGTCGTCAACACACACACACACACACACACACACGTATGTATTGATACACGGAAAATGTCAGTAAAACTAGTGACATGTTTCAATTCTTCAATATAACTTGAAATCATCACGTTAGGTATAATTCTTACAGTCAATCGTTACATAAGATCTAATTCTCTAACCGAGAATCTAGCCGTAGTTAATGGATATTTAAATAAAAATTAGCACCATTGCATAAATTAATAAAAATTCATATGATTTGTAATAGGATTATGTATTACATTACGTGATAAAATTAAAATGCAAATGATTTTATTGAAATAATTCATGAAATGTAATATTTCAGTACAGTTTAATATCGGGCGAATTCCATTCGTTATAAAACAGTACAAAATATATCAACTTCGAACAATTCCTTCCCGCAGTAAATCATAACTTCCAATTTGCTTTTATCCCGATGAGATTTGCTAGTATTAATTCAAATACCGCAATAATTTTAAAGAGCATATACTCTTTTCCAAAAATATCGTCTTTAATCATAGCGAAAAATAACCCAAACTAACCTGTATGTATTCTAATATGTCCTTTTAACTGTCCGTTATTGGAAAATCCAACGTCACAATGTGGACACTTGTATTTCTTGGGTCGCTGTTTGCGTCCAGACAACATTTTCGCTTGTTGCTCCTGACTGATTATCCTGGCGTACTCTTCCATGGCGTAACCCTGTGTCATAGACTCCAGGAAGAGTGAATCGTTTGGACTGATCCCGAGGGATTGTGCCAAACTAGCGTGTATCATCTCTGGACATACGGGATACGCATCGTACGGAGTTATGGGATATTCTAAATGGGAAGACATTATCTCAGGCGTAGATACTGTAGAACTCTCATTGGATCTGATGGATTTATTCCGTGTGTCTTTTGTTTTCTTTGGTGTTTCGAAGGAGGTGTTCATCTTGTTTTCTTCCGAAGAGCACTGTGTTTTGTTTTCATCAACGTAGTTTGATTCTTTGTCAAACCGGAAGCAAGTCTTAACTCTGCTAGTTTCAACAGGCGATTGACAATCTTCCGACGACGACGAAGAAGAACATTCGTTATCAAAGTCTTCCTGTGAAGATGTCGTTGTAGATATCGTTGCATCTTGTTCATCACTGGATGAACTGTCCCACGGCCGGAAGATCTTCAAGAAATTACTTTTGCATTCACGTTGCATCGCTGATGATTTCTAAAATACACACACTTAACTTTTTTTCTCGCTAAAGCGCTAAGCAGAGATTATGGTCGTAATCCTGTAACACCACTTGACCGGGACAATTGTAAACTAAACATACTTAAAGTTATACAAGAGGGTATATAGCGTTGCGAAAGTGGGCTGGACATTTTTGAGAGGGGGTAAAATCTACTGTTGCAAATACAATACACATGCACCCTGTATGGATAGCCGCTGTTGTCAATGGGATAAGCAGGGGACACTCAAATATTTGCCCCTTATTGTAGTTATGAGGAAGGGGGACGAAGTGGGGGTACCACGGGACAAAGAGAGAGAGAGATAGTTGGCTTGTAAGTGGTATGTGATAGTGTCAATATTAAACATAGTTTACTGAAGTACATGGATAATAATATTAGCAAGTAAACATAAAATAGAATCACATTTTTTATTTGTACAAATTAATAGGTGAGTATTTGAAAATTTTCATGAACACAAATATTAAACTGTTCAATTTACGGATTATCCACTGATTAAATTGTTAAAATTCACTTTATCTAAATTAATATCTAAATTAGGATTCATATTGGACAGTAATGAATGGAATGTTTGTAAGAAAACATTTTGATTCGCGAATCAAAGATGACATTTAGTTCAATTGAACGAAATTGCTCCATTTCCAAACAGAAAATCTAAAGTAACCATTTTGTATATATAGTTTTGAAATCTTTACATCTTTGTAACACAAATATAGATGATAGAGATTATGCTTTATTGCGATATCCGTATTGACATGCTTTCGTCCATTCGCCATCGTCCATTTCTTGTCATGAACGTTTCCATTCCATAGAATCCGTTCAGTTTTTCCCGCAAAACCTGAAAACTTTAACATTGACCCATTTGGCTGGATGCCAGACCAGCACTTACTAGTGCAACAACGTTAAAACACTATTTTCACGGTCACTTCTAGTTCCTTCGGTAAAAACCGACACTATGCTCCGTACATCATTGAATTGCTGTTCAATTAGATACTCAAATCAATCAGTCTTCATCCCCAGATTCGAATTAACATCGTATTGTTGGCCTCGACGAGGTAGATTCATAATTTTCTCGATATTCCACGATTCCCACCAAAATTTCGAAGAGTACAATGAGAACATTCGATCATAAAGTTGACGTGTGACGCAATATTCCACTGCTCGTCTCGGACTACTGGTCCCATGTATCAAACTTTTGACAGCTTCGCGGTCAAGATGGACAATTGAAATAGAGGATTTTTTTTGGAATCTTTTTATTAGAAACCGGACCGTTACAGTAGGCTATGAATGCATAGTGCTTCTCTAACAGATGAAGGCGTTCCACTATTTAACAAAATCCTCTTCTTACAATGAATGAATTTCTTGACCGATACAATGTAAAAACGTAGGAGAATAAAAATGCTTGGCTTTATAGTCCGTACGTGAATAAAAGTGATACAATTTTGAGCAAAAAATGTTTTCTTTTTATTGCTCTTATCTTGTATTATGCCTTTATCTTCCTTCGTAAGTTTTTCCTTCAAAACAAATCAATAACGTATCTATTATAAAATATCAATGAAATGTAAATGTAATAATAAATTCTATCCGTATTTAGGATTAATTTTCTTGTAACGTAAATCTATTGAGTGTTTGGAGAGAATTACTGATTCGTTTTTTTAGATTACCCTTTCATTACTAAACAGTTTCTGAAGTATTTGCCGTAATCCGTATTATTTAATATCCATTCTTAATCTTGGCATTATAAAGTCGAATACTCTGTATCGTAATCTAAACATTAATATTCCATTAGCTTCTCCATAAAGCTATATTCATCCCATATATAGTAAAACCCCGTGCGCAGAAGGTTTTTCAGAACTTTTTTTATTTTATTTTGACAAACGTTAACTGATTATGATGGATCTGGTGGAAGGATGGTTACGAGACGTGGCAAGCAGCATCTTCCAGTAGTAACCCTTGCTTCCATCAGCAACACACGCCCGCTGATCAATCAGCAACTGTCATTCAATAAAAGCATCGAAAATTGAAATTTGCACAACGAATTGTAAAAGTACATTCGTACAGCACGAATACAAATACAAATGTTTCCGTTTTGTACAACGAAAGATTGGTACAACTGATTTGAGTTATTGGTTTGTTGTGTACGCGCGTGTGTGTGTGTGTGTATGTATGATTGAAGATTTTAGCAGTGACACAATTTACGCTTGTCTTCCCAAACGTGTTGTGACTGTTTATATTCAATAGCTACCTGCGTTTCTATTTGAATTATTCGTTCTTCTCTTTTAATAAGAGTAAGAACAAAGCGGTTACTTCTGGTTCAATATTAACTTTGTTTTACATTACATTAGTTTTTAAGTTTCATTAAAAATTATAATTAACATCTGCACTATGGAAGTTTATTAATAATTTTACAATCACAGTTTAAAATGTCATCTTTACGCTTCGCGCCTAGATATGCTCGCATAGGATTATTGTTTCTGGGATATTTTCTATAGAATCTGTTTCCCAACACGTTTTTAGTATCTGTTACAAGTATTCCAAGGTTTTGTTATCATTGAAATGGAAGCAACAATCCAGATTGACATTTCACAGTGGCATCCATTAGTTGTAACTAAATACAGCAGGCGTTCTACCTTTTTACCCTTCCATCTTCAGCATCACGCTTCCCCAGCTTGTGAATTGCTAAATTATAACGCCAACGTACGTAAGACAAGAAGTCATGTCAGATTCACGTGTCAAGACAGAGCCTACGCATTATCTTAAATGAAATCTGCACACAAATCCTTCCGCTCGCCGCTTCCTAAGTTTATCCGCAAACACAAATCTGTCCTGTGGTCAGCATAATAAGTGCGTGGAATTCTTGGATACTTGGAATCTTAAATAACAAAATCTGGAATGCTCACAGAAAATTATTATCTGTTTTGAACATGTTTGATACTAATTGCATTGTACATTATGGAGATGTTGCATGTCAGATTATTTTGATATTTTGTTATTTGCATTGAAAAGAATCAGATCCCAATTCTAGATTTAATATAATTAAGAACGTACGTAAAAATCAATAAACGGGAAATTTAGGAACAAAAAATAGATTTGATAATGTAGTATATTTAATGCGAAAGCAATAAAATTTGTTGAATCCCTTGTAATATTGCTACACAACGTATATAGTGTCACCCTCCTGAACTCCAAACACCATTCTAGGACATGTGAGGATACATACGAGGATATGTGAACAGGAAAATCCATTTGTACCCTTCCGACCGACGCACCCTGTATAAATTAAACACTTCTCCACTGTCACTGGCCGTGCTATAGTGCCCCAACAATGGATGCGTCTCACACAAACACATGGTCTCTCCTTATAGCAAACACATCTACGGCCTATACTATCACACATTGCTCGTATATAATTCAATACACACACACACATGTATATATTATGCACCACCCCACTTTGTAGTCAGTATACAGTGATATAACAACACATATGCACTCGTCATAAATATGCCCGCCCTTTCTGACAGACCGCAAGCCGCAACTATCCTTTGTCATCGATGCCAGCCAATAGGGTGAGCCCCCGGGAGCGGTCGGGACGCACCCCCCAAGTACAATTAATGGCACGTCACTGCCTCAGGCCGGGGAGAGCACCCTAAGTTCATGTGTCCCTTGAACGGATTTTCAAATTAGGGTTGCGGATATCTGCATGCATGCATGTGTATGTGAGTGAACACCGCCATTCCTTGTGACAAAATCTGCTCTCTGCCCCCCTCGCCGGGTTGATAGTATTTGACTGAGTTACGCGCGCCCCAAGACGCGTTGAGACGCGACGCTCGTCTCACGAATCACACGGCCAGATGGATTCTAATGCGCGAATTGATTTGTGGCAGCTTTACCCTGCAAAGAGCCTTTGCAATTACTGATGCAGCACTTGCATGCCGCAGTTACAAACTAAAACCAGTCATTAATAACACAACCCTCCTGCTGTTGTGTATATTATCAAAACCAAAACAGTTCTTCGATAGATTTAATCCACAATCAGCATAACCTCCATTGGAATTCCACACTGTGCAGAGCTAACGTCAAACGCAACGCGGTTATGAGACATAAATACTACGAAACAAAAATAAACCATCTCCAATCTACTTTATCGTCGGCAAAAAAATACCACTGATCGATACCTAATCAAATCGGAAACTCCGGCATTCAGAATGCTATGTGGAAAATCATTTATACAGATCGCATGTCATGTGCGAATATTTCCAGAAGATTTTCAAATAAACAGCCCAATATGTTGGGTGCGCTGCAAAGGTATATGACGGAGCATGGAAAATGATGGAAATCAACAATTTTCACTGGAAAATATAGCTTGTTTACTTCTGTCTGGGAAAGTAACAAAAGGTTTTTCCTAACGTCTTCTTGACAAGTTGATGTTTCAATTTTGTTGCAATGGAAAATCAAGATGATATTCTGAAGAGTAACTCTATGGATGTGAGACAATAACAGTATGATTCTTTACAAATAATACCAGTTAAATATCCAGTACGAATAAGTTAAAGAATATGAAGAGCTTTGACAAATATATATTAGTTTATATTAACATTACCTGTATAATATTACAGTATGTATATATGTAATATGTATGTTATATTACAAGAAGCATATGTGTGTACAACATACGAACACTAATGGTTTGGTGGGAACGCAAACAGCCGACTAGGAATATTTTACATATGTACGCCATTTTCTCTTTATTGGAAACTGCTTCTTCAATGGACCATCAGATTCAATTGTCAACCACTCATGTTGGGATTTGGAAAATATTGCTTACACGTTTCAAGGGCACTATGTGACAGAAAATCCTACCATTATGGAGTTTTTTGTAAGACTCTATCTATGTACATTTGAATATTATCTCTGGAATATATTTAATAAAACCCGTTGACAATTCTACGCGTACCTATTTGTGTATGTTTAGATACATATATAGTATGAAATATTAGTACTATTTTATTATATTTCAGCATTTCTCTCGCAAGCAGAATGACTGACAGTTTTGCTAAAATATTCCATGTTATGCTCGGCTGGTAAAACAGCGAATGAAAAAATAACGACAGTTTTAAATCAAATTCTGTAGAATGATTAAAACTTAGCACGTTTTCCGCGTGTTTACTGCTGTATCCCTGACCTGAAAACCTGAATATAAGCAAGCATACACTGGCATGTATACAGACTACATGTCCTTTGCGGGTTTAGTAAATAATTCTAGTATTATAAATTATAACTTTCTACATAAGACGTCATCATGTTGAACACGTGTAACTTTGCTATCCAACACTTATTTTATAAGAAACTATTTAATATTCACGATTTATTCTTAAACTAGCTGTTTAATCAGTTATTAATAATTAACAAACTGATAATCTCATGAATAGTTCATTTATTTCCATTGTTAGTAAGACTGTAATCCGTAGAGTTATAATGTATATTGTAGTGATGTTGTCCTCGTTTTTAAATGGCCCGTGGTTTCGCGATTACTCTGTACAACAGAATGTTAAGGGAAGGAAGTAAGCTCTGCTTACATTAACGGTCACAGATTACAAACACTGTTGCAAAAAGCAACCTAGATATTCAGTTGCGCGTTATTGCAGAAAGAATCATTAGACCTGATAATGTTCAGACTCTATGCTCGTTCGCTACGTGTAATAGTTACACCAGTGTACGTACACTCTGTCGTTTGCTTCTTCCAAGAACAGCACGCTAAAAACTGAGAACATAATCAGAAAATGAATTTGCCGGATTACAAGCAGAATAACGGAAAAACCCTAACGGAACTCTTGTATTTCCACGTTTGGGATTTTGAGAAAAACGTGCATTGCTTTACATTAAATTTGTTTACCGTTGAAATAAGACCACATCTACTTTCAGTGTTATTTGTGTTCAAGCTTTGATTTTTACTAACAACTCACAGTGAATAGTATTCTTTGACAATTTATCTGCGTAGCAATATTCATTACAGAGTAACAACTGATTACCCAACTAAATGTTCTCAGTAAATTGTTGTTCATGAATAAATTCGCACTTAGCATAAGTTAGCAATAAGACTAGCGTTTTACAACTAAATTAAACGAACAAACACTAGACTCAGACACTGAGAGTAAGAGCAGGATGAGTACTGTTTCCCTGTTCATTTCCCAAGTGCAGTATTAAATTTGCCGGCGTGGTAACTTGTATATTTCATGAACAGCTTAGTTCTTCCATGGAGGGAGGAGGGAGAAATAAATGACGATACACGCGTGTGTGTGTGTGCGTGTGCGAGAATCCTAGAAAATACGCGTAACAAGAAACAACGATAAAAGAACAGAGAACAGACACTTGGGAAAATCACCGTGTGCCGCGGAAAAAAATGATAAAAACACTAAATATATTTCTTTGTTCTCATATAAACTGGACAGGCGCCGTTAAGTAATAGCAGTCGAGAACTTATCTTGGCAAATAAAATTTACTGTTGGCGTATTATGATGTACATTTGTTTAAGGCTGTAAAAATATTAGAAGCACTTCTTTCTTCGTCTAATGTTGCTTATTTATGGCTATAAATTAGTATATATCCGAGTACAAATATACATACACATTGTACAATAATAAATTATAATACTAATCGAAATTATACTAAATCATGTTTGCAAATTAACAATCTACACATTGAAACTGGACTACACTACACTGTAAATAAATAATATACATTGTATGCACATGTATGTATAATGATAGTAGTGATTAAATCTAATTAGCAGTGTAATAATTGTGTTCTGTGGTGAGATAGGATGTTGTATTGTACCGAGGGAATACTCTACTGATGTTCTGCAAAGGAAATTGATTGCATAAACGCAACACTAATGGTCCATGTACACACTTGTATGTACTCGTATGCATACATGTATGTATGTAACGGGGAGTTATGATACAGTGGCTTCTGGTATTGACAAAATTACACACGGTTCTCCAGTACTGAATCTAACGCTGGCAGAATTTCATTATATTAACATTGCGGATAGTGAGATATCAACCAGGAATATAGAAATTAACTTGTCTAGAAATAAAAATATGTTAAGCAAGAAAAACAAACTGGAATAACACTTTGACTGCAGTGTGCATACATTTGGATACACATCCTAGCAGATCTTAGCAAATTGTTAACAAAATGATAAAGAACAAAACAAAGACTGGACAGTTGTGCGTGATATTCATTTTCACAACAGCTATTTGTTCAACTAGCCCAGTAGAAAGAACATGCATGGCAGAGAGAATGACGGATAAAGGAAAGAGGAAGGGATAGGGAGGATTCCATGTCGACATACTGCCACGCCGCCTGGTATGTGAACAACTGAACTAAGATTTAGAATTCGTGATCGTGACTCTGGCACGAGTCAGTTCACTTGACTGAATTTACTACAAACGATTACGCGACTAGAAAGGGCAAACGCCGCGCCGGGCCCTAAAAACGGCCACAGTTTCACTGTTTGTGCCCTTCGGCTGTGCCTACAAAGGGCCCATGTGTCAACCGATATGCCCATTAATCGGTGTCCCGTGTTCATATTCTACATTTGTTTGCGGTTTCATCGGATGTAAGCGAAAAGGACAGTTATAATTGTACGTACATTCAGGGAAGAAAAATTAGTAACTGGTTCAATATTATATATTACTTAAACTAAATGTATACAAATGTAAATATATATCTCGCTTGTATTAAATATTTTCCTCTACACTCGCGGCACTAATATAGTTGCATGTGCGTGCATGTGTATAATTGCTATCTATCATTTGAATAATGACGATTATTATTTATGCATGTATAGAGTAAATGATGCAGGATGCTAACGGCGAATTTCCAAAATTATATCTCGGTTCAATGTTATACTTTGTTGTATATGTTCCATTACATCCTGTACGGTTGATTAAACTATGCAGATTAATAATTATATTGTCATATTCATTGGTTTCATTGTATATTGTCGTTGTGTTGTTATAAAATTATGTTCAGGCTATGTGATATTAATTTGTACATTCAATTCTCAATGTAGTGTTCAGGAAATAAAAATACTGTACATTAAAAAAAAACCTTTCTTTTCTTTCAGTGATATATAAGAGACACAAAATGTTTATACTTTGGTACAATTTTATTGATAATCAATACTGTTGGAATGCGGAACACATTACTGGAACATAATATGTGCCGCTTCAGTGATATACGTATGTTGTTGTTGATAGCAAAACATGTTACAGTTGTTGGTAGGTGCTGCCGGAAATTAACGAGTAAAAATAAAATTTTTACGTTACAGTTTTAAAGCCAGCGTTGTGAATTATGTTATGTGCTTACGTTGCTGTTATAGGCGGAAATAAATAACTGGTCAATAATAATATACCGAATATAAAGAGAAATAAATTTTTGATCAAATTGTATCATCGAGCGATGAATTATTTCATTTAACTAGTTGTTCAAACAATATAATTATTTATATTTTATGTAGCTTATATGAAAGCAAAAAATTTCGGTGTTTATATAATGAAAGCAAGTGTATTTTTGACTTTTACTGATGTTTAAATTCGAACAATTGTTTAATATATTTACATGGATTTAAATGTCCTGTTGCTAAGAGGATTAATACATCTGTCAACGGACCCATAGAACCGGAACAAATAACAACGTAATAATCTTTTTAGTAGTAAGAAGAAGAATAGTGCTGATGCTCCATCGATTTGACATACTTATAAAACTTTGTTAGTGTTCGTGAACGTTGCAAACTTCGAGCGTCATGTTGCGCGAACATGTAAATTTAATATCTATTGATAAACTATTCGTTCTCGATAACACCAGCTCCATTTGGAGATATGTACGAATAATATTTGATATCGGAAATTGTAATACGGATATCTAGTTATGTTGAGAAGTAACGTTCATTGTTTGTACAGTGCTACAGTTGCTTGTTGTTACATGTTCTTGGATATATGTCAATATGTCTGTCATTGTACATGCAATGACAAGCAATAACAACTACACAAGCTAGAAGTAAAGTTTATTCAAGTGTACCAGAGTGAAGATACCGTATATAGATCGATTCGTTTCACTATTATGAAACAGTGTCCGAAATTCTGGTATCGCACGTGAATCGACAACACGTAGCCGACAAACACACAAACATTGTCACTTTTGACTCTCGCTCTCTCGTAGTCGATTGATCCATAGCCTAATCCGAACAAACAACAAACAATAAACACAGTGGCGGCCGTGAAAGTGGCGTTTGTCATTTTCAGCCGAACGCTGGTTCGCATTTCACAATACAATAGTGTGTCCGTTTCGGCAAGTTATAGAGAAAAGCCGCCGTGGCCACAGGAAAAGGTGCCGCTGGATGTTTAGCTACAATGTACGCATTCAAGTTGAAGTGATGTTCTTTACTTACCGATCACCGACAAAGCAGTACTGTGTAGCAAAGTCTTCAACATTGCAGCTCTGAAGGGAAGCGAGAGAGAAGGGTAAGGGATAAATAGAGTAGTCACATGACTCGGCTTGAAGTGTTGAAAGGTGTAAATATGCTAGCCTGTAATCCGATACACGACAACAAAAGCAACTATAAGCATAATATGCTGGTACTTGAAAGAACATACTACACTGTCAGAGTAATTTAGGATTATCCTTTAAATTACTATCAGGTAGACACAAAATTATATTTAATCCTATACTAAAATGAACACATCAAAAGTACTAACCAATTCATTTAAAGAAGATGGTATAATACAAAACTTAAGGAATGATCTTCGTCTTGAACATCCCAATCCCATTTTCGTCTATTCTTTCATTTCGGTTCTTCATCCGTACATTTTAGTATAAACTTAATCTGCAAATGGAACTGCAACAAAAGGAGAAAAGAAAATCCCGATAACAATAAAAAATTTCACAGATCAAATGTTATGTTCGATTTGTGACCGCACAATTGTCGACTTATTTCAGGTTTTTACCAAGAGCCAATTTGAACACCAATCCCCATCACATCGACCGCGGGAACTACATCAATCGTACTTGCATATTTCAATACTTATCACTCTATCGATTTATACTTTTACCTGCTCTTATGCATCATGTATATATGTATGTACATTGGAAATATTACTGTATGTTACCTGTTGTAACATTTGTATGAAAAATATCAATAGACTTTTATTAACGCGCTATTGACTTTGAATAGAATCAGCAGCTGAACTTTGGAGATGGTTTTTTTTAAATAAATTTCAAGCAATGAAATTGAAATCCAACTGAAACTTTAATAAATGATATCGTTGCCTATTCTATGCACAATATGATGCTTGTACTGATTTGAAATGAGCTACGAAATCAGACCAGGATGCACAGAGATTTCTCTCTGCATCCGATACTGTTTTATTCTTATTGCTTTGTCCAACAGAATGGAATTTCTAAACTTCTTCGTCCAATATTATTATAATCACATAATAGACCAGCTCGCCTATTAAATCTTTCAAAAGCAAACTTTCAGCGATAACCGCAGAAACTATTGGCTACCACAGTGGTTATTGGTGACGTGTGCTAACCAAGGCTGGTCAACCACAGTGTGTCGAGGAGCACCCAAGCGCGAATGACGTCCATCGATGCACGCGCACCTTTTCACTATTATTTATTATCAACGGCATCTGTCCGTGCCAAACACAATGGACGACGACAACGACGTCGCAAGAGCTTCGATTCCAACGTTGGGTCGATGATTTCTTGCAGAGTTTTTTTCTACGTCGTCCCTACACTGCTGCGGCTGCCTTTTCGGTTTCTAAAGAAAACGAATCGTGCGTAATTAATTACAGAATTACTCCTCGATTGTCTCTGATTCCGAGGCCATGGCAACTGTCTTTGTTTACGTGCTTGTCACATGCACAAGGCATAAACAAAATTAAAGAACAGATGGATTTTGTTTTTCTTCCAAATGGAGAATTTATCGAACCATTTTGTATCAACCAAAATATCCACTTTTTATATTATACATTTAACAAACAAATTTCAGTTCATTTCAGAATAATTTACATCGCAATTAACGCTAATTAAAGCAACTCATTAGCATGTCATCTTCAAATTGCAGTTTGCGTTGGAAAAATGAATAAATTCTCGCGTTTAATCCGCTGCGGTGGCTGGTTTGGTGCAGAGCGTTAGACTAAATAATTAATTATTTCGCGGCAACACTTTCACAGAAAAACCGCGTCGTGTAACTTTATAAAACTTTCCGAAATAATAATGGCGTGTTATTTTGGCGAATTACATTCAGCGCCGAAGAGTTATTAGTCACTTAGGAAAGGGTGCAAGGCCATGAAGTGGATGGGTAAAGTCGTTTTTCATAGCAGTCAGTCGTGACAGCGTACAGGAATTGTATCTGTCAACGGATTTAGGTCAATTTGTTTTTCTTGCACAGCACTGCAGTCCGAGTGTGAAATGTGGCAATTACTGGTGGCTTATATATTCACAGCAAGCGAACAAGAAACTAATCGGATGATCTGATTGGAATTATTCCCAGTTGCAAATTAGAGATTATCAAATAATTTGTAGGATTCACATATCGTCGACTCCTCTTTCTATTCTTATCAATGAGAGTGAGAAAATATACTTCTCATGAGATATAGTCTTTCAAAAAATATGAATTAACGACAGCCATATCACAATGCCGCTCTTACTGGCTCTATAATCTAATAGCTATCTGATACCTTTTCGCTACATATATCATACAGTGTATTGCTTCACGGCCTAATCGTCCTCCGTCCCGGTACACTGTTGTCAGTAAAACTCTCTTTAGCGTTGTTCGAATTTCTGTTACAATTTGTCACGGCCGTTTTAAAAGGTAAAGTGGCACAGCAGACCACCCCAGATGTATACATGTATGTGCTCATCAAATATTTATAACATATGGGAGCATGGACACAACGGCACCAGAGTGTTGAGTAGCGAAACTAATTCGTATGGATTTGCCACGGATTTGGCATGGTCCGCCCCTGTGTTTGGTGACGTCAAACGCCCAGAGTGAAATGCGTGAAGACATTAAATGGCTTCTGTGAGACGGCCCTTAGGTCGGCCGGTTCACGGATGACACTTTACAATGACAGACCTTTTATTGACTTACGTGGGTAGCGCGTTTTTTATAACTATACCCTTACAATACATCCACAGCGGCAGATCAGATCTTCTTTTTTTATCTACCTACGGCGGACAACGGCCAAGATTTCGACTCAAATATTTTATCTCAAACAGATTGGAGTATTTTTTGCTTTTCTAGAACAAACGGAGCATCGATTTGTATTATTATTTCTCGGTGTAGCCGTTTATTTAGGATAATATCTAACGAAAATGTATTGGATTCTTTTAGGAATTTGTATTTATGAAGTATCTGACAGGAATATTAAATAGATCAGTAGGTTTGTTTTCAATACACGGTGAAAAGTTCTTTGAGAAGAGTTTTGTACAGGTTTTGCAATTACTTATCTTGCATGTTCTCTCCTGGAATCTAGCGGATTGTATTGGAAAATGGAATGAACTTGTCTTGGACGATGTGCGGCTGGCCTGCAAACAAACCATGCTCCACCACAGTGCATTGGACATAAATATTCCACAGCCTGGCATGATGCTCTGTGAAATATTAAATCGATGGCGTCCGACCATAGCCACGTAGCTGTTGGGTAATTTTCGTGAAATTGTTTTTCACTGTTGTTGTCTAATATAACGGCTTCATATTTCCCACAGCTTTGCCCGACTGGTGGTATTTATGCATTGCAGAGTACTCTACGCGATGGTGGTATGTTTTCAGATCGATCTGCAGCTTGTTTTGAATGTAGCCTCGCTAACAAGAAACCGTCTGACGGATACACGCGACGAATAACAACGTGACGAATATTTAAATCATGTAAGATGTTTCATGAAATTATAACAGATTCAAAGAGATTGTATTCGGAGGTAATATGATTTAGAATATTGTAAAAATATAACAATAGATATATATATA
>JAGJTL010000025.1:8554658-8582974 GCA_022063505.1 Calosoma granatense
ATATAGATTCAAATGTGTTGCAGTCTAATATTTTTTACAGAGTTTAATTTTAATTTAATCTACTTCTTGTAGAATATTTTTTTAAATGAGAATAATCTACATATATTTTGACGAGGAGAGAGCGGTACATACTCTTTTCCATTCAGTCTGCAAACATATATACATACGTATGAATATTTGCGACCCCTTCGTGTGTATGTTGATATATAACCTGTATATATGTGTGTATTACCTGTATGTATACATACATGTGCTCTATGTATGTATGTATGTTTAACAGTGGCTGATATGATATCGTACATCAGTGTCACGCACGTAAATGCATTTCGTTTTTGTTGAAACGTAATCTGCATTCTAAAAAGCTCTCGAACGCTCTGAGCTGAGCTACCACACATACACACGCACATACAATGCATCCAACATATATGTACGTATACGAGGCACGAACCGAAAATATTTAGGTTATGTCTAGCGCAGTAATTCCCGACGTAAATGCACCCACAAACCAACGCGGTGACAAATAGAACTAACGCGTACGTCACTTAAAGATGATGATGTCGTATATCATGTTTTAATCTTGTACATACTATTTTATATCACATCAGAAACATAGCACATTTGTGTTTATTTGAAATGAAATGAAGCCGTTCGCTTGTTGCAGTCGTTGTGTTTTCGTTTAAATAAAATTAATGTACGAGTGTAGAAAGGTTATTCGACAAATCCCATTACACGGAGGGTCTGACGTGAGAATGTCGGGGGGTCGGGTCGCTGTGCATGTAGTCACACTTTCCCTTTTCCCCACAAATGGCCAAGTTTCTGTAACACACAGGGAACAAGCCGCCGTCGAACAGGTTTTAACTGGAAAGTTCGATTCGTGCGGTATGCTGGTGGGATCGGCAGTGGCCACAAAAACAAAACACGTGATTGAACCAACACACCAAGAGCAATAGCAGTAGCAGTAGTAGTAGAGAATAGCACCAGTGCTCGTCCCCTGCCAGTAATAAAGATATGGAGCGAGCAACGGTGAAGGTTTATAAAAAAACCGAAGATCACCGAGCCAAGATGAAATTCTCGTCTTCTTACAACGGTAAGAAGACGACGAAGCGAAGGTATTTAACTTTTCCTCTGAAATATTCTTTTCTCTCAGCTGAAAATTCGTGATGAATAATGCTTCTTAAATGGAATGATGTAAAGAAAATCAGACACTGATAAAGTCAGCATGAATTTGCTACTGGCAAATTCTGAAGAAATGTCAAGGCATTGAAATAAAGTATCATGTAATTTTATATACAGAATATTGCAATTTCCAGTTAGAAACTGAGGACGTGAAGCGTTTGGGAAGTAAATTTTTAGTCTAAACTCTGTCGAGAACTGGTCGCAACTGGTTTCACGTTTATGGGTTGAGGGTAGTCTGTTATGTTATATAGACTTGTCTAGGTCCTTTCCAGAATATCTTAGTATCGTCTCGTGATCTTAGAGGTAAATTGCGATAAGATTTTTTTGTGGAACTTTCAACAAAGTATGCATAGATATTACACTTGATACTTTAGTATATAATTTAATAGTGTTTTGAAATACACTCCAGGATCTGTACTTGAATTATAACGAATGAAATTCACAACACAGTAAATATGTATATAATTCGGTTAATATTAATTTATGACTAGTTATTAGAATCCAACTAGACTCTTAATAGAATTATTTGTTCCTAAGTGCAGTATCGCACGTATAATGATTAAACAATTACGCCTCGATACATACATCACGAGGCAATTTCCAACAAGTTACGCCCGTATATCTATACATACGTATCTCTGCTCTCTGTTTAAACAAAGTTTCACGTCTCACATCTGGCGGATGGATCAAGTTCCTGGCATAATCAACTCTCCTCCCCCCAATCGTCGTATTTTAGCACCGTTTTCGTGCAGCAGCACACGTTAAGTTTCCCGCGTGCAGAAATAAGGGCATAACATACACTAGCGAAGGCAGGACACAGGTACTGACAAACATTTCACACCATATATATGAGTATATTCGTCTATGTTTGTGTATATAACGCTTTCTGTGTTTATAGAATATATGTCTAGCTAAACTACTTATATTTATATGAGAATATAATGAGTGTAAAACACTAATATTTATCACAAATTATTGCTATAAAACAACCTAAAATTCCATCATTTATGACTGCCTGCTCTGTGGAATATAATTCGACTTTGGACACCGCAGAAACCGCACTCATGCATACATACACATACATAACTAAAGCACGGTCGCTCATAATTTAATGGTACGGTCACATCACGTCACTCGTTGTGTATTAATTATAACCAGGTCCGTAATAATATATTTCCATCACGTCGTTGTCGGGAAAAGGACCGTTGAATTGGGGCAAAAAGCATGCGACGCGCGACCAACCACCACCAAGACATTATGCTCACTCGTCGGCTGATGAGGCACGCAACTCGCTGCGCACATCTGTTTAATGAGTTCACCACTAAAAAACCCTAGAGCGCCACCGTCACCGGCCGGGGGAATCCCCGCGGGTACACTGCTCCACATGTACTAGGTTAAAACAATAGCATAACGAGAGTGTGTGCGCGCATGTGTGCGTTAATTTATACAAAGGTAGATATTTTTAATTCTGCAAAAAATTAAAAAGTAACTTATGTGATGATGTAGAATAACATATATGTAATAATTATACTAGTATACATTATAAATATGTGGTTTAAATAGGGGTAGTGTGCATTTAGAGATATACATATTTGTATAATATTCCAGAAAGTGAATACTTTTTAATATCTATATTATCCGACAAGAAATAATAACAAGTATGTTCTTAAAAATTCCACAAACCAAATGATTAAATGGAGAATTATTTATTTTCACTTGTTTCAATTACATAGTTTATTTTCTTTCTTGAATCCTGGAGGAGATATTTATGTACATTTTTGATAATGTAAGACGCTGGTCGCCACCTGGAATATTTTCTGTGCTCTTTCAGCAGGAATTCCTGCTGCATTTAATGTAGCTTTGAGTTTTTAAGAGCTTAAAAGTTATCCACGTAAGCACGAAGGTCTTGGGTAAAAAATTTGGAGAGAGTTTTGAAAAACTTTTATACAGATACATATACGTATTTTAGTAATGTATTTAATCAGCACTACTGGCCTTGGATATGAATTGTCCAGTGGAACGGAAGCACGGTAGGACACTTCAATTACGGTGATTGAAAGGGCTGCTCTGATCAGTATTCTATGCCGTACGTCTTCAGTGCAGGAAATTAGATTAAACTGTTGCTAATTACATCAGTCAGAACAAATGATTACTCCGCGTGTGGAACTGTAGGATTGACGCTGTACTGGTGATGTTATTAACGCCAAACAACAAGACAATCTTTCATATTATTATTAGACGTATTTATACATGTTTTTGTGAATTACTTTCCTTACAACTTGTATTAAAACATGCTGATAGTTTATTAAACTGCAAGAGCGGAGTTAAATTATGTAGTTCATTAATCATAGCTTGTATGTGGGTAAGTTTACTGTATCATCTGTATCTGTACATACTCGTCTATTCATCCCATCCAACAGTTTGCACATATCGCAGTTCATTAGTAACTTACTTCTGTCTTTGCACATGTGTGTGTGTGTGTGTGTGTTGACCCTACACGAGTGTATGTATGTATTGTACCTTCCAACATGTAACCCGTCCATTTACCGATAGAGTTTCCACATTTGCTAGCACGAGCAGAGTAGAGTGTTAGTAGTCGTCTCGGTTTCATTAGACATGACGGTGCGGCCGATCTGAAATTCCGCAATGTCAAACGAACGCACTGATATCTTGCTGGCGGGTCGGGCAGGTCCGGTCCCCGGTCCTGGAACACTCCAGGGATGAGTAGGATCGATTTAGGATTCGCGCGCGCGCCCTTCCGTCGACGGGGATCGGCTCACGATCCGCGGAACCAGTCGCTCCCAGCCCTTCGTCTCGCCAGCAACCACCACCACGTTATACGTTCACACGTATTTCTAAAAGTTCTTCACATAGCGGAGCTCATACATACATACATACCAACCTACATATATATAGTTCGCTCTAATACCATGTGATACGTGTCTGGTTTCAACGTGCGTCCAACATGCCTACCCTTCAATCACACGAAGGACTCTAGCGCAAAAGTTTTAGCGCAATTTTGGATTGTTGGTTTCAAGTTTTTACAAGTTGTAAAACTGGTGCGTGGACAACATGGGATTAATATTTAGTTTACGCGTAGTTTAAACTGACTAATTAGTGCGTTTAGTTTACTGGTGTGTATTTGTCTTTTTCAATGTGAAGTTTGTAAAAAACCAAACGGACCTGAGGTGAGTAGTTAGTTGATGCGCATCTTAATTACTGATAAGCTTCGCTTAATTACCATCCTCTCTCTGTGCTGCTCGTGGTACTTTTGTACCGTGGATGTCTACTGGATGGCCTGATTAAGTTTTTAACTCTTTCGTTTCGCGCGTCTACATTGAACTGAAGCTCTGACGTCAGAGTTTGCGTTTCAAATGCACGGAGAACATGATATACAAGGCGATATATCTGCACACAAATCTTTCACATACATAACTGAGTAAATCCTCTGTGAATATATCTTTCACACCGACAACTTTTACCAGTTTTAATTGGCAATAAAGAATCAGTTAATTGAGTTAAATAAATGAATGTATTCCACCAGAAGAATTTTACAAATTATTTTCATTCCGTCAAGTAATTGATTAAATTGAGTTCAATTAAAAATACATTTTCTCAGCGTAGATCACTTTAATTATTCTTGAGGATCGATTGCACGGAGGAGGACAGTTCTTATTTAAAATTGAATATGAACACAGTGGAAGATAACGAAGATGGAAAGATTAACAGTTAGGAACATTGAAAATTTCAACTATGACAAATTCCTGTGAATAATTAATGTCATACATTAAGTACATTCATGTAATCCGTATTATGTTAATGTGTGTATGAATATGGTAATCATGTCTGGTTGCTTGCCATCATGCTTCGTCCGTTTACTCACTACACGCCCATCTGCAGCAGGTTCTCTAACATTATTTCGCCTGTCCATCTTCTTCTTCTGCTTCTCCTTCGTCCGGCCGTCCGTCTACCTGCTTGTTTCTTTCCTAATGTAATTACCGCGATCATATCTTGTTCTTTTCGCAGAGTAAAATTAATTAAACGTTCTTTTAATTAGCACTTTGAGACTAAAACAGAAGCACCAGCGCAGCGCCACCTCCTCAGGCCGCGTGGAGCTGAGATATTGCAAGAGATACTCTTTGTAGTGGAGATTCTTTACTTGATAAAAGTTATTCATCCTTCGCATGGAACGACAAACAGTTCTGTAGTAATTCTTCTTTAATCTAGTAATAGAGAAATACAGTTGTAATTCTTGTCAGTTCCTTGCATGAGTAAATTTGAACAAGACTCGTAGAATTATTATCAGCACTGTATTCCCAATTGCAGCGATACGGTGTACGTATTTTAATTCACATAATGGCTACTGTTTCCAGAAATGGAAGTCAGTAATTTAATCAGGTCATCTGAAACTTTATACAATTATTCAGTGTAGCAGATTAATGAGAAACGTTTCATATTAAGGTTATTCGTTTGCCTGTTGTATTCAGATTAAAACGAAATTCTACCAGTTCCAAAATATAAAATGATAGTGAATAATCCGATTTGCTTAATGTCATGCAAAAGTTTTTATAGAATAAATACATAAACATTTTTATATTATTTTATATAAAACAAAAAAATCGAAATTGTTACCAGTTCTATTTATTTAACTGTACAAATCTCTGTGGAAAAACTTGCAGAGATTCAACTTCCCAAAACATTTCGAACACAATGTAACAATGGAACAAAGAATTTATATCGGTCATTTAAAACCAGAAGGAGGAAACGTGCTAACGTAATATCAACTTTCATACTCATTCATTTCAGTGGCCATGGCTGCCAAACATTCGAACAAAAACTTCCCCAGTCGTAATGTTTATTGACCAACAACAAGCACAAACTTGCCTGAAACTTCCTATCTTTGTCCATCCATCTATCTGTCAATATATACATATGTATATGTGTGTGTGTATGTGTGTGTGTTTGGCCAGAGTTTTTCTGGAATAACCAAATCAAGAAATACATAAATGCACATACTGAGTTCCAAGACAGAGTCGATCTGCCTCTCCACAAATACATTCTGACACATATCATATGGATGCGGAAGTTGAGAATCTGATTCCGGCACCACAGCCACAATGGAACGACGCGTAAGCTGTGTGATTGGCAGGTTTACACTCGCATTTTATTAACTTCCGGTTTGACGTAAGCGAGAGTCGACAGTAAAAAGTTTGCTATGCTCCGAGAATGGGTACATTATTAATATTTGGTTTCAATATTTAACAGAGCACATGTATGAACAGGCTGATTGGAATTATTGAACGACTGACGGCGAATATTTTAGAACACTGAATCGATACCAGATATGCTTTGATACTAGTACATCAACTATTTAAATAGTCAACAGTCGAATTGGGAATGAATTCCTGAATGTATATTGTAGAAAGTTCAATCCACCTTTAGATTGCTAAGATGAGCTTGGGACATATCAAATGAAGGATTTACTAGAATCTACGTATATTTATAACAGTCTCTTTCACATCGTCTCGCCTTTCATAGAGATCCATTAATTTCTCTTACTTTTGGTTTAATTTACGGTAATGGTTTTTAAAAGGAAAGATCATTATCTGGCCGTAATTTCCAGAAAGGACAGATACTGCATTAAGTGTACGCCCGCTGGTTATATTTTCTACTTATCCGTTGTTGTTTCTGCCTCCTCCACCTCCTCCTCCTCTTCCCCACCACTCCTCCTTCCTGTTTCTCTTTCCACCAGCTTTCTTCCTCAGGTGTTTTGAAATTAACCATCTTTTCTTTTATCTCGTGAATATATTACCAAACTTCTTTGTTAGATTTCCTTTTCATCCGGACGCAAAAAGAGGAAAATGAAACAAAATTTAAATATTTTCTGCCCGACAATGATAAATAAGTGTGTCTGTGAAACATGTAATTGTTTCTTTGCTTATAAATGGCTGTAAATATAATCAATGTCGGCTGTGGAAAACTGTGTAATATTACGTTATATTTACTAATTTACCCAGCCTTGCCTATACTACGGTATAACGTTGAATTGAACCGTTCCATTGAAACTTGTTTCCAATTTCAATATCCACAAAGAAATTTACTTGATGGAAATGTAAAATTCTAATCAACAAACATTTATTGGATATTATTTAATATTCGCCTCTCGATGGGTTTCGTGTATTCATGCATTCCTTGCGTCGTACCTTCTTTACTTAACATTTCATCCATATTCATGGCAGCCAGCGATTGTGCAAAGAAACTCGGAACTTTGTGTTGAAATTTAGACGATGCGCAGAAGATTGAGAACGCTGGAACTAATGCATTTAACGGCGGAAATTTTACGATGGGAAATGTATATTTCCTTTCATTTAACCTAGATTTCCATGGACATGTATCAACCGGAGCGCTATTTTCTGTGTAGCGATGGAAAGTATATTGTTTTAGAAAAATGCAGGCCATTTTACATAAAATATGAATCATTGATAGTAAACTCATGCAGGAATCTAAGTAGTATTGCTTTAGGATACTGAAGAGAATTGTTCCATCTGAGTGCAAAATAACTAAAGTAAACACAAAGTGTGCACTACAAAGTTAAAAGTTTTTTGGTTTCAAAGTTGGAATCATAAATAATCCATCCATTTCGTTCTTGTTGTGTTGTGTGGAACTTTGTAATGGCTGCACAAGACGCCTGAACAATTAAAGTCAGATGCACAAGTGCAGCGGCCATACAGAATTTACGACACGTAATTGTAAACACACCTTTACACTTAGAACTTTACACTTCACTGTGGTTCTGTCAATGCATCCAGCAGTTGATGACGCAGCTTAACCATTTATAGTTTCGGTTAAACATCGGGTACCATTAAAATGTACCAACGAAATCGGCTGGTGTAACCAGTTTCCTTAATTAGTTACTGCTGTCAGTTACCAATGTTGCATCGTTTCATTCCTGGTTACTGAAATCGAGAATTTTGTATGTGAATGTGGAGGTATTACATTGCAAGCAATATAAAAAATAACGAGTATAAATACTAATATATATATCATTTCCTTCTCGCCCGTAAGTAAGGGGATTAATACGTCAATTTCCCTGTCGCGAGGTCTTTTATTATCGATAAGGAAGTTCTTGGAGCAGTGCCACTTAAGCTGTCCTGTCGTTGCGACCGTGCAGAAATTTATTTATCTTTATTTCTTGCCGTCTTCTTTTCTCTCGGTAAAAAATCTATCGTCGTGATTTAAATAAAAATATCGCCAAGAAGCAGTGATTATATAAATTGCTTTCAAACCAGCGGAATGTATTTAAAATGTCGTTGGAAATTTTGGTAAATACATTGTGGAGGCTTTTGACTTCCAATTTGGAAAATTACCAAGTTACGACTTTTTTATGTTCATTTACTTAATTTAAAGTGAAGCTAACATAGTTTCAATGAGGAAGAGCTAGCGGGAACAAAATATAGAGTAAATTAATTTCAAGTATAAATTAATTTTACATCCATATCATCTCTAGCTTTGTATATAAAGTTGCATTATCTTTGCTCTTTCATTACCGGATATAGATAACTGTGAAGGCACTACGGAAGCGTGGAGTTTATTCGATATCCGCTAGAGGTAACGATATTTTTACTACCGTGACAACCGATTTTATAACTCGGGAATTTTTAACACATTGCTGCTGATGAATAATACAAATTGAATACTTAGTAAACATCATCGACTTGCAATGTTGTTGTTAGGTTTAGTTGTAGATGGAGTACGTCTCGTTTAATGGCTATAAAATTCAGATTTATATGTTGTTGTAGCCGAGGTATAAAGTTGATCAACGTTTAAATTATACTGCACCAGTGCGGTGTGATTATTATCAAGGGATTTCGGTTGAAGTGCTTAATGCTCAACTATGTGTTGGATCAAGAGTAACTATCTGTTATATACTGTTTCATTTTCTTCTTGTCGGAATTTATACGTCCATATATTAGTTATATTTCGTCCAGATATACTGACAATGTAAACAATATATTACTTAACAAGGGACCAATAACTCAATCAGCTCCAAAGTACCAAGTTATAATGGAATTCAAGGGATGTTTTACATAAAACACTTTAGAAGAAAACTTTTTAGAAAACAAAGCTACATGTGATGTATTTGTAAGTGAAACAAAAAGTACATTGTTTGCATAAGCTGACCATGCTCAACAAACTTACAACAATCAATATTGAACCGGGGAAAATTAGTTGCAAGGAGCAAACTTTTAAAATTAACGCCATCCACAGTGACACTGTAATTAATAACGTTCTTTTCAGTAACATGTTGTAGTTTAACCAATACATTCATTCCTGCAAAACTTACATCATTTATATTTTGTTGCTGCTTTTGTTTTTTTGCGATCAGAATGAAATAAATTATTCGTCCAATAAAAACAAATTGGTGTAACGGTCTACATCATAAATCAAATCTGTTACGAAACGTGCAGGAGATAAATTTAAAAACTCGCAGTGCAGGCTTCCTGCTGGACTTTAATTAGCAGGAATGATTGTGCTTACAGATAGCGTGCAAGTTGTGCAGCAGGACTAGATATTTTTAATTCTAGTGTACAGAAATAATGTTGCAGTAGATTGAAATATATTCGGTAGAAATTCTGCGTTTATCTATCAAGGATTTTGGTGATGCATTTTATTTGCAAATCAATGCCAGTGCTGTTGTTTCGTGACGTTTACAGTTGAGGAGGAAGATCAATGTGTATACGATTACATGTATCGTTAATCCGTACGGAACCGAGCCCTGGCCGTAATGCGGAAATTGTCCGAACGGTTGAGCGGTTATCGCCTGCCCTCCATGTAACTCCTGGTTCGCTATCATTTGTTTCGATCCAGTGGTTTACTGTTGTTTGAATTCCGACCAACGATTTGTTCGAACTCAGATGTGTGGCTTGCTATTACCGGCAGCAGTAAGAGGATTTGTAGTCTTGTAAAATATTTATGAAATGCTGTTCAAGTATAAATGATTTGGAAAATACCAACTAGAACGCAAAACATCTATGGATCAATGTAGAAATGCGCGATCAGTACAGAAAAAAGTAGTTTTGATAGACCTACAATCACGTATTCGTTATTTTTGCCAGTTCCATTGATAACTGCATCCTAGGTGTTGCAATCCTTGATCTAAGCCAATTATCTACCCTAAGTATCACGGTATCTGCCTTGTATAGTAGTGGTGTATTGTCCCGTCGTCAAATATTAATGCTATTCACCGGAGTTCGGTGTCCCCTGTTGTATTGTGTTACGGTGGATGTAAGGATGTACTTCAACATGACTTCCTCTACCGTCCCCATCTTCAGCGCTCTGTACTGTGTAAGGTAAAACGCGCCTCTTCTCTTCTATGCTACCAACATTGAACTGAGACACCGAATTATATTGTGCTTATACAACTAAAGTGTGGTGTAAGTCGACGCATTGAAATGTTTTGCTCGTTCGTTCAATTTCCATAAACCCCATGATCATTGTTTTGATAGAACATTTATTTGATAGTCTGTTCGACAATGTTGCACATTGTAAATAGAACTGTAGTTTAATTGCATCCGGTGTCGATTCGTGTAGTACTGTTTGATTAGAAATTATTTATTCATCCTGAAAGAGTACGTCACAGGACATTCTATCGAATTCCAGCTAATTGCACCAGTCTATCGAACTGAGCATCCATACTGTTTGATGTTCACCCGGCCTCCGGGGGGCAGAGGGGGAAGTGTGCGATAAATTTCCGTTAATTAGTATCGAATCAGTGGGGATAACTTGAGAGTTGATAAACATCACCCATGGGAGATAGTAACACTCCCAGAACGGAAAAGAAATATAGAAATGTTAAAATGGAAAGTGAGATTCATGAAATTCAAATGGCAGACAAGAATTGTTTTGGAAATTCTAAGCTGTAATATGATTATGACAACCTGAATATTTCATTACAGTTTTAGAAAGAATATTATAGTAATACTCTCCTTGACATAATATGGTATTAAGGCATAATATTTCCTCCGTCCGTACAATATAATATTGACACCAAAAACTTTTACTAACTTTTTTATGTCCTTTACTTCTATTTCAACATAATATTCTTCCAAAATTATTCCCTTTTACGATCATATTTATCACGCGGAAACTCATCTTAATTTATAAGGAATCACAAAAAAAAAGTATCGTGCAATATAGCGATGCTGCAGCATTTCAGTATTGTTGAGCAACATTTTATAACGATTTGGTATGGTTCGTTGCTGAGTGGTCTATTAAAATTCGAAGAAAGAACCAATAAAATAGGAATTCCCTCCAAAGCAATAAAGAGATAAATCCCTACAGTTCCAATCCGGCCATTCAAATACCTTCACGTGCGCCACATTAGGCCTTTAAATCAATCAGAGCAATTTATTGCTCCGATTGGTAGATTCTTGCTAAAACAATTGAGCATCATTTAGTTTCAAACAATCAGAGTTATTATGTATTTGTTTTGTGACAAATTGCCACGAATTAAGGAAAAACTCGTCTGGACAAGTTCAAGTCAAATAATTTTGATGACAACTAAAATTTCAACAGTAGGCCTCGATGTATTTGTCACGCTTATCGTCATCATTGTCATTCTATAGAAGTTCTAGAAGTTTTCGTGCCACGAAACAAAAAGCGATAGACTTTTTTCCACGTCCATATCTCACTATCGTCTCTTTCATCCAACATCCATGCTTTGTGTGTGGTGTTTTTTTCCCGTGCAGTTTAATAATAAAAGTTCTTAATCTCTGTCTGGCTGACCTACTTCACTTGAAAAGTACCAGTACTGATGATGGCAGTGTTGCTGTGCTGCTGTCTTGTTAATTACCTTGCGTAAATATAATGAATTAATTGTTGCTCGTGGCATAATTGCTACTGAAATTGTATGTTTGTCTTTTGTAAGTAACTTTTGTTCCACGTCAAACGTACGGATTAATTTCTCTAAATGTTAAGTATATACTTTTAATGTAAATAACGTATTTCATTTCATCTAAATAAGGGCTGTATTATATTTTATAATTAATATAGAAACAACTACAAGACAACTGGTAAATTATAAAGATATTTGTATGTACTGTTGGAAGAGTAGCAATGAGAAAGTTTTTCTGCTGGAATTCTGTATCTTATTGAATACTGCATGTTTAACTTTCGTTTCCCGTTTTCTGTTCTAGATGAGGAGAATGTCGATTGGAACCTGGCGGCCCCTCATATCATGAATATTTTCTATCATCGTCAAAGGATCAAGCCAAATTACTACAAAGCCCGACTCAAACGGAAGTGCACGTCCACTCATCGACCGGAAGTACAAACCACATAGACCCAACGAACGAACGAACGTTATACACGCACACACGTACGGATATCCGTCGGTAGTAAAGAAGGAAATACTACGAACCGTCGCTCGTTGAAAATGTCAAAGAGATTGATTCTGATTGTCGACCTGGACACGATAATGTGCGGCCAGTTTGTTAAGAACGAGAAACTCTTGCGATTACATCAGCATCAGCAATGTACAATTAATAACAGTGTAGGACAAGTATGATAACGATATGAAAAGGTTGAAATAATCAGTGTCTGTCTGCCAATAACTGCTTGGACGTACCAGTATCCAGAATTCCCAGAACATCCCTTGTCTCCGTTCTCCCAATCACCATGAAATCGTACACATTCCACAAGAAGCCTTCATCATCGTCATCGTCATCGTTATTTGTCCATCTCAAGTTGGTTACCCTTCTGGAGACGTTTGTGTTTCTATTGTTGGTACACGTGGCTGTGGCTGGTCTGCAGCAGCAGCAACAACAAGAGTTTAACTACCAACAGCAGCTGCAACAGCAACGTCTGCACCAGCAACAGCAGCAATATGGAAGCAGAAGTCAGTACTCGGGGAAAATGTACTTTGCGATCGCTGCCACATCTAGCGGTCAGATCTACAGTCGTGCTTTCAACAAGACTCTCGCGAACATAACTCAATCATACCTGACAGGCAAGGCTAACGTTGTTACGTACAACATTAGCCTGGAGACTTTGGTGATCGAGTTACCGGAGACCGGAATTTTCTCGAGCACGTTCCTGCAGAGCGTGTGCGATCGGTTCGAGGACAAGCACGTCGTCGCCGTGCTTGTCGTCGGTAATTCACGGGCCGCCTTCACCGTGGCGCTGGCAGCGGGGCATGCGGGCATCCCCGTATTATGGGCCAGGGGCACCAATACATTTTTACCCGGATTCAACAACTTGGTAAGTCGCACAACATATTGTAAATCTGCTACCATTAGCGTATGCTTCAGGCATAACTCTGAAATGGGAACGGCAAATAAATTCTCAATATAATTAGTTTATGCTGTCAATGTTTGTTAATTTTCTTAAAACAATATATTCACGATATGCTTTGTTTCTGACACAGCACAACATTTAAATTTGTTCCGCGTAAGTAAATTAAATTAGCGAAACTAAAGATTTTGCCAGTGGAGTTTCTGAAAATGTGTTTGTGCGTGCGTTCATGTGAAATTAGATCCCGACGTCGGGCGTCAGTGCACGCGTCGGTCGGAGTAATTGAGTTATTAACACACTGACGGCAACCTGATGTATGGATTCTTACACTATGATATGCTAAGTGGATCTACGTTACAGGCATTAGTTATTAGCAGTAGTAATGCCACATGTTTATTCTTTGATAAATAAATTAATAGTCTATCCTTTTATATCGACTTTTCATAGTTTTTAACTTACAGTCCTTTCGAAAGGACGGAATGAAATCAGTCGATATTTGCCATTAGTTCAGTGACATAACTTCCAAGTTGGAAGTAGAGCGAAAACGTTGGAAGAAGTGTGACAGAAATAATAAATAACTTATAGCCTCATCCAAAAGCACTAAGATTTGTGAAGACTCGCGTACATCGCCTCTAGCTGGTTGGTTGCTCGCAGAGAACTTTTCAGATTACACACAGAACTTCTGCTCTCGTTAATTTTCCACTTAAAGAACACATTAGAAGTAAGTTAGTTTCTCTCAGATTAAAGTATTCAGTTCAAATAAGAACCGCTGCGTTACAATTCGATTCATTGGTATTCTCATTGTAAGATTGTGAAATTCAGATACAAAGACTAGCAGACTGTTCCACGTTTCAAAATCTAGTAATCATAGACTTGGTATTCATTTTGAAACCGCAATTAATTTGGTACACTCATAATTATGCGGCTGACATCATGCCAATTAAGGTAATGAAACGGTGAAGCCGCAATGATGAACAAGTTTGTTATGCGGTGATCAGCTTAACGAATGTTTGTTCTCCATGGAGACAAAACCACTGCGTCTACACAACCACTACACTCTTGTATACTTTTCATGGATCTGTAACATAATGTAAATAAGATATTCCTCTTTCATACATTCTCCTCTCTGCCTCATCTACATTCCGTCTATACATCTTGTTGTCTCCCGTCTTGTTGACCGTTATCTTGTCTTCATTCCCGGGTTCTTTCACTGTTGGTGAATCTGCTCCAGTCCTAGCACGTTTCGTATTATACATTCCATTTATTCTGACGTGTGCTACGTGAGGTGGTATTTTACTGTCAGAGCGGACAAAAAATAAAGAACCACCCACAGTCGCGTGTATTTTATTTAAATAAGTCGAGCCGACCCTGGAAAGTACTGTGCCCGAGGTAATGTTCCCTGTAGGATAGTATCGCTCGTGAAATAGTGCTACAGTTTGCATAGTAACTGAACTAAATGCAAAGCTGTCTTGCGCCGAATATAAAACGGGGGACACTTGGCTTTGTATGTACATTAAGGTAGCCTTGATGTAACTTTTCTAACAATGTAATTTCAACTTTTAAGAAGATATTCAGGAGTACAATGTGTTTGGTAGCCTTCAAACAAGGTAATGAATTAATGCAATAAAGATTGTTTATAAGGAAATATTAACAATGTCTTTGCATATCTCTGCTCGTCTTAGTGTGCTAGGATTCCTTTGCAAATTCGATGCGAGCGTTTTTATAATTAGTTCTCCTGTACGTAGATTTCAGCTATACATATCGGAGTTGCTTGCCCCTGAAAATGAAACAATCTAAAGAAGTGAGATTCATAACTGAAGCAGAGCTCCCAAGCGTTGCATTTCCATTACAAACTGCAGGTTGTGAACCTACCATTTGCCGAGAGTGCATTTCAAGTGCTACACAGGAACGCTCGCCAAATAAGAGAGCAATCTTGTCTGTCGCCTCTTCTATTTTTCTCTTAGCTCGTCTGCGTTTTTTTTTAAACAAATTAACCGTTGTTTTTTTAGTGTAAGCAAGCAAGCAAAGAGCATATTTGCTTCTTGGTGAGATGTTCTCACAAGAAGCTTATTGTTATGTTGCTTGTTGGTTTAGAACAAACAGAATATGAATTCTAATTTGCAGTATCCTGAAAGGTATGTTAAGCAGAAGAAATAATGGTGAATTTCAAATTTATATTATTCAATACAAATATCATTTTCTTTCCACATTTTTCTTCCTGCAACATTTCGAGTATTTCAAATAAATGACAATGGAAAGTAATTGTAAAATATGATAAATGTCAGATGAAAGAGACACGGTAATAATTCATATCCGTATATTGTTTGCTTAATGTGATACCTGTCCAAATGTTGTGATATATCTTATTAAAAATAACGAATTCACCTTCCACTGTCGCGAATGCAGTAATAAAACACTGGGAAATTTTGCAAAAGATAAGGAAATGACGGAAATTGAAGAAATTTCAGTTTACATTAGATTCATATTTCTGTGCAATCAGATAAACTGCTAGACTAAATTAATATTCCCATCGTGTAAGTGTAGTACGAATTATACCGCTTCAGATCAAGAAATTAAACTTGGAAACCAGGTAATCTACATAAACTGGTAACCACTAGCGTTACCACTAGTGCAAGAAGTAAGAAGTTCTAGCTCAGCTCACTAGAAGTGCACCCTACCATAGAGTGTGTACACTCTCAGTATGAGCGATGATGGTTCGTAGGTATCTCTTCCTAGCAATTTCAATTATCTCCCCTCATCCCACTGACAGCGATGTGCAGTCCCTCCAGAGCTTTAGCAGGAGTGCTATGACGTCACACCGACGTCAGCGCCACAGCAGGATGAACTTTATGAGGCGTGGCGCGGATCGCGTGGCGATACAACACGGACAGGAAAGAACAAGCAATAAAAGTGGAAAACATTATATTAAAAGTAATTTCTTCTGACTTCTGAAATGACTGATATACTTTGTTACTTGATTAATTTTGTTTTTATTTCTTTAATGTTCTTTCTTTTCCTCGTCTGTTCCCAATATACGGATACGTTCACTGTTTGAAGATATTCTTTAAGATCGTTCATTACGTCGAAATATCAAACATTTGCAAGGCAGATACTTCCTACAAAGCATCCTGTTAATTAAATATTGTCATTCCGCATAATTAAACTGGCTTCTTCATCAACATTATTGATCCAGCTAGTAGTGTTAATAAAACAATTATAAATGAGAATATAGAAAGAATTTACCTGTTACATAGTCTCAAGTCGACTTTGCAAAATTGGAACCAATTTCGTGAGAGACTCGAAGAATTCGTTTTGGACGAAGAGTTGACAAAATCCTTTCAACTCTGAAAAAAGCCAGAAGCTTTTGAGAAACTGGAAAGACTTCAAACCTTTAGCTGTGCGAATTCCCAATATTCATTTACCTGTATGTTCCATTTGACGTCCCATTGAATCCAGCCTATTTTTCCAGTATTTGATTTTGTGAAACTGGTCGAGCGCCTGTGTGAAGCATTGAGAGAAAGCTTAGCTTGCTTAGTTTGTATTTCCTTCGGCAGATGGAACATTCGCTGCATATGCACGTCACGTATGACCAAAGGGTCGAAGCCTGTTTAAGTCTTGCTGCTCGCGTCTTGACGCCACATTTCCGTCCGTCGACGCCGTCAGCATTCTACGGACGCCAGTTCAATGGATTCCATCCGTTCGTCCGTTAATTAAGGAAATAGATTCCGGGAAAGTCACAGAAAATTGTTTTCTATTTGTCTTGCACTCTTTCTTCTTCACTTGAATTCTCGGTACTCCATAAAGGAAATAAGATGACTGTAATTTTCAACTTAATTTCTCGCTCATTGAGTTATTACTAGCGCTAATTGAAGAGCACTGCGCGGGCGGGGGAGCAGCAGTGAGTTCTAAGAACACTGTTTCTTTATTATTTCCATTGGCATTCTCAACAGAATCCAGTGTTTTCTCATTGAGATTAAATGAATTTCCTGCAGCTTTACTTTATAGATGTAAAGCTGCATAATCAGACACTTGAACACGATTTCTTTTTTACATTTTGGTCGATAAATTAATTGACTTATGGTCGAAATGTAAACTTTAGAATTTTCCTTTTTGCCTGCGATTGCTAGATTAGTAATTGCACTGTTCTCAAAGTTACTTCATTAATTTCTAAGGTCTGTATGGGATTTTGACAAGAGATCGCTGTTGAGGTCGTGTCGCCTGGTGGCTTGGTTCATTGTTGATGGAATTGATTTATTGGCATTAATAATGCGCGACCTACACACTTCCTCGTCAAGTACGGAGATTGATTCAACGATACGCGGGGCGACATCGCTTCACCGATGGCTATAAATGAGGGAGCGTGATTGACAAATGGATTCCTGGCTGTCATTTGTTATGTTTTCTACACTGATTGATTCTGTCGCCGTGTCGCGACCATGGAGTCACACTGGTGAGGGAGATCATGGCAAAACCGCGGTAGTACACCAACATCATTGACGTACAACACAGACGGTGCTAATAGTTTGTCAATTATGTTTGCAAGATGCCTGTGGAAGCAGCAGTTTTAAACCAACGATTACTATTAAATATAAATTTAAAAATCTACAAATGCTAATGAAAAGTTACACTGGTAAAACAATTAGTTCGTACGTTGGAAATTAACTTTGGTGTACACTATTTCCTGTATTTGTAAAACCACATAAACGTACACGGAAGAACCAATAATTCATGTTTTATTTTCATTTAAATTGCCAATTAAATTCGCTCGGCCGTTGTAAAAATAACTCACTAAGTACAATAACATTTACAGTGAAAATAGAACAACATAATATAATAGAAATTACAAATGTAGTAGCAGTATTATGAAGATATATTTGTCGGCAATTTGCGCAGTTTCTGCGATGCTACACAGTATGATGATCTTCTAATGTGTCTTCAGGCCATGGAAGCGTTCATCAGTTTTCGTTTCGTCTCATGCAGAGTCGATAATAGAATATATTTTTCTTTGAAATGAAATCTATTTCTCGCGCCAAGAACTGTCGATGAAGCAAAAATAATATCACAACTGTAAACTAATACGTACGGTAAAAGAAAATCTAATGGTTTTATTGTAATGCGACACAAATGGACTTTTATACACTATTCTCCATGATATGTTATAGATGCTCTTCTACTTTGAGTTTTGCAACAACAAGTCAAGTATATTTATACAAGTATACACTATTTTTATAACGACAATAATTGAATGATCTTTGGTGAAACTAGTATGGACATTGTATATGGAACATCGAGAGTAGTACCTTGTTACTTGGAGTGCAGGGAAATCAATATCGTATGGCTGTGATGGATGGAATAAGTCAAGTGGCCTTGAGCGAACAACTTTAGTGGTTGTCGCACTCTAATGTTAGACCAACACGGGTTCAGGTGATTGTGAGTACATGTCGATCGATTCTCTAGGAGGAGTGAGAGAGAGAGAGAGGGAAGGAGCGAGAGAGGGAGTATGTGAACATTTGCCGATAAACGTATGCACTCAATTTGCATGATTCCATTGGCAGAGACACAAGCCAGGTCCACTTTTTCTAACTTAATATTTCTGTGACCGCAACCCGAAAGTTTCTCTCATGGGATGAACTCGAGTCACGTCAGTGCTACATATACTCCGGACAGGAACAGACAAATAAAACAAATGTCAGTCTGAATTCGTAAAATTCACTATGATGGAATAAGATTTAGAGATCTGTATCCTATCTGAGGCAAGATTGAGTATAGGAACTTTATAGGAAAATTTCTATATCTTACTATCGATTGAAAAAAAGTGTTCCTTCATGCGAAACCACTTTTTCTATTTCCTCGGTAATTCAATATATTGTCCATAAATAATGCTGATCGTTCACTGCCAGATTCCATATCATTTCTCCATTGCCATATTTCTCTTTCTCCGTCTCACACGCATAACATCACCATTGCTTCGCTAATGTGATATTCCTTTCAGATTATAAAAAAAAGAGACGACGCCGTTAAGTGCCGTGCAATTTTTCTCGTTTTATGTTTACGCATCGTCGTCGTCGTCGTCGTCGTCCTTTCCACGACACACTGTGGAAACTAGTTTCGAGTCTGAGAATACCATCATTCGTACGGTGGTGTTTACATTTGTAACTCGATACTTGCTTCCATGCATTAGTGTCTTCTGGCACGGTATCAATTACGGTTGAAGATGGGCCTAAGTAGACATGTTACTTTTCTAAAAATGTAACCCTTTTGTTCAGTTCCATGGCGGGCAGGGAAATCATTATATGGGAGATGGTCTGTTCCGTTGACAGCTGTGGTTTGTATGCTGGTGATAAGTTGGTATATTTGTGGCATTCATTCGGGGCTTTGGTTATTGTGAAATAAACAGTAGCCGCTTGTATGGTATCCGGCAATGAATTATGATAATATCAGTTATTGTATAATAATGTTTCACTGTATAGCCTGCTCATACAAGCTATGTCGACATACATTTCAGCGTTGTAATAATTTCATAGGAAATATTGGTCAGTGGCAGCACAGATTATTAAATTCTGGCCAAAATTAAGTGGCCTGTCATAATTTAACAGAATAGAAGTATGTAAAGTACAATGTCATTCAGAATATTCCAGTAATCAGTGCAATATTGGATGTGGTCAATATCGTTTCTTCATTCATATCCGAATATAATCGACTGACATTTGTATGCCCAGCACGACTGGATAGATAAGCGGTCTCTGTTCGTTGCTGCTTGTACGATTAACTCATTCCACACAATAATTGGATGATGTTGCCGTTTTCAGCGGGTCATTTAGTGTTAATCCAATCTGTTCAGAAGTCTCTCTGGTCGAGGCACAGTCACCAGCGCCTGCGCAATATTGACTCACATTCAGGTCCACATAGCAAATATTTGTAGCCACGTAGATGTGGTATTAGTTTTTGTAATAAAGTCACTGTTGTAATTGCGGTGTTATCCGCTTGTGGCGTTAGTTAACTGGGCAACAATGTACTCGTCGTTGAATTTATCTCCGCTACTAGTAGTTTAGCTACTGTTTTTTCAAAAGAATAAACTGTAATTATCAACAAATTTATTCCAATTGCAAATGATAATTTTAAAATAAAACATTCGTATTTCTCTCTAGAATATTTGCTTTGTATTTATGTGTAACGTGCAGAGGCAACACAAAACAAATGTACATTGTGCAGAATACAGAAAAAACTTGTATGTTATTTAGAATTCACTTTGAGTTTGCATGACTGCATAGCAATGATTATTGCAAAGCAGATTTCTTGTTTCTGTCAAAATGATTATGCTCTGCCCGTGTGTATGCAGTGCTGTTTAATGTTATTTGATGTTGATGAAAATATGTGAGGTGATATTCGTGTAATATCCTGCTAGTCATTCGTTCATATAGCGTTTGTTTTGGCAATGTTCTGCTAACGTAATGTGCACTTGTGTATAATTTTTCAATAACCGTTGCAGATGTGCTGAAACAGGTTCAAACTATGATGGTGGTGTACTATGCTAGGTACTTTGGTAAATATAATACACCATATTTGGATGCTTTTGGTATGAATGTTTTCACAATATGTGAATACTTTTTCAACTGGTATGAACCAGTTCTTAAACATCAAAATGGCTAGGCTTAAAGGAAACGTTTGATATTTAATATTGGAAGCTAGTTATGGTAATATACTAGATAGACCAGTAATGCTATAAAATTTACCGTCAAATACCAGTTTCATCCTTCACGTTAGTGACAACTACGTGTAAACGCAACACCAGTTTAATTTTACTGCCACTAAACCCATTCAGCTATTAAATTTGATGTTTATGATTTTGACATAACAGACTATCAAAAATGTCACACTGAGTTACGTTGCACTCAAAATGCACTTTCACAAATGAGTTCACACTTCGCCTAGTATAAAACTTACAATGTATGCTCCATATTCTAATAATCTACGGAATTTTAAAAGCATATTTACAAGAATCTATCGGAACAAAATATCTTAATGCTGCGGCATCTACTGTTTTGTATTCGAGTTTCGTTCCAAAATTCTCTATCAGCCTTTCAGGAGTAAATTCCTACTTGACCTTCGGCAAAAGGCATTCATTGGGGAGATGCGAAAGTTGAAACTTTCTAAATTTAATTTCGTCCATGCCGGGAGACGTGATTCTCTTTTGGAAATACAGAAACAATCATTGGTAGGAAATGGTAGTGGTTCAAGAACACAATGTGCATACATATGTACTTATGAAGTAGTCCTTTTAACGAAAAGTATCTGGAATTTCATTAGGAAAAAAACTGGTAAATATGCCGCAAAATTATGCAGACTTAGTAGTAGTTGTTTTGATATTGAACAACAGATATGTCTCGCATAGAAATATAATAATACATTATTGATAATAATTTGGAAGAGTTATAGCATTGCAACATAACGGAACGATCGTAAATTTCACTTATAGTTGTATCATGTAAATCTGGGCACATAAAATATATGTATCGAGACGTGGTTCTTGAAACTGCTGCTGCAATTTTACATAGATATGGATACAATATAACCCCTGCAGCCGCAGTATTGTGTGATACTTGTAACATACATTACTCGTGCCAACATTAAAAATTGAAACTTGGCCATAAAATATCGAGTAATTGAGTTTATAGTCGGAAGTTGCATACCGGATATACATTGTGCATCGCATAAATTGCCAGTAAGGATTACAATTAAACAATTAACTTTATAACTTTGCAGTAAATCCTAATCAAATTACCTTCTAAATTACAAAGCAATTTTTGCAGTGTACATCTACGTTGTAATTAATAAAAATACAGTTTTTACTATTCGTTTAAACAGATTGCATACGTTATTAAATTTATAGAATTCGAGGGATAATTTTCTGCTGTTATTTTATAGAAAAGTAAAAAACTCTCTATAAACATTGTTCTTATTTTCTTTCAACTTTTTGACAGATGCGTAAAAGTCATATTTTTAATTCACATCCAGCCATTGATGGGTGTCGTTTTCATGTCGCCGAAATCAAAGTGAAAATTCTTTTTTCCATTACAAGCATATTCTATATCACACTTAGAAAGGCATTTCATTACACTTGAATACCTTTCGACATTAATGTGTACGGTCATTTTTCAAAAGCATGCGCATACAAAAAATATATAACAAAATTAAAATTTTTATTACTGACGCGCCGGAGAAACAAGGATGTGTGGCGTCCGTAAATATTTGTAGAAAAAATTCACATTCAAGTATTAAAAACTCGCATAGCATAAACAGCATACTTGAGTCCGTTGTACAGGACAGTTTTTGTGGTATGACGTTAATATGAAATATTAAACAACATTCCTGTTAAATGACAAGCAAAATGTGGAGATCTTAATTAAATTACACTTTGTTTCGAATATATGATGAAACAGAAGTGTTTTTAACTGGGTATTCATATTTATCTAGTTATTCGTTACACTCTGAAACATATACTTGATATATTTAGTCAATTAATGATTGAAAAGTCCTCTTACACTGGAACAAACATTACTTAATCTTCCATTACGTCAACAGTGAACTGAAATAGGTTTCGCTGGTTTAAATTAGTCTTGGTACTCTTGTTTACGATGGATGCTAAAGTGTGATTACTCAAAGAGGAAACAGCCGTAGAGAATGAAGAAGAGAACGTACAAAGTATAACATTTGGTGACATAAACACAAATAGTTACTTTATCAGCCGTTCGACGGCACCACCGTCGCCAGTTGACAGTAACTAATTATTGTTCCGCTTAAGAATAAACAATCTACTTTTCAACTGTAATCTTACGTTTAGGGAAGAAACTTTTCTCATCGTAATCAGTGAGCTTACGGCAAGAGGTAGAATGCAAGGCAACCGCTCATAGAGTGAATTAATATTACCTGTTTAAGTAAAACATCTTCCCGCCTTAATTTTCCCTATCAAATACAGTTTCTTTCTTCTTCTTTCTTCTTCCATTTACTTACTACTCTTTGTTTAACTGCGATAAAGTGTGCTTGGAATTCCAAATGTAGAAGAAAATTAAGAAATTTTCAGCACGACTCTTTCTGACAACCATAACAGCAAACTAACGTGGTAATTTAAATATAAAAGTTTGTTTCTGTATTCTGCAGCTTCTATTTACATTATAGTTACCTGTTATTTTTGAATCAAGTTTAAATTGGACAATATGAAAATTTCCTCACTTCCATCTGTAAAATCTATTGTATAAAATTGGACATGTAATGGTATTGCTCGGATGTCTCATAGAGACTATTGTTCTATTTTGTACTCATGTTAAACTTTAAACTAATTCCTGTCGACTGTCGCTCGACTTGCGACATCTTATTATCTGTAAGATCCATTGTCACCACTGAGGATAATATTGCAGCAGATGTCTCAGTGTGCTCGTAACGAGACATCATATCCAATGGGACACAGCCAATAACCATTCTCGCATGTACGCCAGCCATAACGGCAGGCACCATATCTCACGGAAATACCAGTTACCAAGAACAGAGAACATGCAGAGACAAAGAGCAAGAGAGGGAAGTAAAGATATAGAGAGAAGAGGACGAAGATAGAAGAGTATCAGGAATTTCTGGCCGTAGGAAATTGTCTGAACTAAATAGCGGTTGAAAGGGGAAAAGAAAATGTAGAAATAAGTACAGAGAATGGGAATAGTAAGGGAGAATTTAGGAAACGATGCATTTGTGAAGATACTACAAGATAAGAATGAAGAGGAGTATTGATAAGCGAGAAAGATAATGCTAAGCATTTAAGCAAGTTACTTTTAAAGAGCAAAGAACTTTGGTTGGTAATTCCCAAAAAGTTACACAGGAGAAAGAAAACTGAAAGAGAACGCAACGGTACAAAGAGTAAGATGGATTAAAACCAGGGAAAGCGATAGATAAAACGAAGATAGACGAATGGGAAACGGGACGTACAGTAGATAATTCAAGAACGGATCAGAACATTGTGCGAGTGAGGATCGAAAAATGAGGATATAGAACGGAACACAAAATTCCATGTTTCAGTGTGCGTGATAAGGACTGGGTTGGGTCAGAGACCATACCACCAGCGTTGCCATTGACAACGCGACGCTCTGACGTCAGAAGATGTTTGCTACCGGAGTTAACCTACTTCCATGTGTGCTGGACGAATACGTCAGAAATTTTACGCAAACACCATCATTCGTGTGCTCTGTAGCGCTAGGTCTAGTTCTTACACTACATCTCCTCTCGCACTTTCCAGCTCTGTCTATTATGACGGTTTGTCTTCCTCGCTCTAGTATCACTGCTTCATGTCTACTGGGAAATCCCGCACGCCATCGTTAAAAGCGGACAAAATGTAACAAAATCTTGTGGAACTTCACATTAGCTGTGTTTCTAAGTTTTCTCTCTGCGTGGTGGAGGAAATATATTGCTCGCGGTTGGGGATTCAAGCTTTCAAGTAAAAGATTTCTTGGTTTATGTTGTTGGAAGAAATTTCTCTCACGTGACGTAAGAGTATCTGACAGTTTAGAATTTAATTATAGTAAGAATAGACTGGTAAGTACAAGGATGTTTCTAATATTTCAATGATTCGCAGACGTATATTGTACAGAGATTATTCTACTCCATGTGATATAGCGGATAACCGGGGTAGACATTACGCGTAGGGGTTTATTTATACTTATAATCCACTTTGCTATTTACTGTAATATATTGTTCTATTTCTGTTCGTTCTCGTCTGGCCGTTGGGTCATTTTTCTCTGTCGAAACGTGTTCTCTATCGTCGGTCATGCGATACAGGACGCTGGCTTATGTGGTCAGCAAAATACTGTTTTTTCCTTGTTTTCATTTCATTTTGTTATACTTCAACGAGACGATAATTGATGATACTCAACGCGAAACACGTTCAAACGGGTGTTCTATTAATTTTTACATTACTTTTTACAGTGTAAATATTAGATGAAAGAAAGAAAAACGAAGTTCATACCCTTACCCTTGGGTGATGGAAGAACAAATAACACTGTTGTATTTTGAAAATGGAATGGTAATGGTTTGATGTATGGATGGATAATGTGAGATTATATACATTAAGCTAGAATATGATGCCTATTAGGTCACGTGTGATTAAAGAGCATTGTCACACTTACAATTCATCATGTAATTATGAGTAAATAGTTTCCTAGTACATGTACACCGTACAGCGTAATCTGTCATCCAATTACCCTATCTCGTACGCTAATTACGATAATTAATTCTCTTCAATCCACTTTACATGTAAATAAAAGTTTATTCCAACAGCGATTTCGAATCAGGTTATGCAAATACCCTATCCAAAGTACAGCTCGACAATCAATCATTGTAATTTTCAATTCAAGTAATCCTAAATGCAACCGTGTATTTCATTTCAACGTCAAAAAATGTATGACACATTCGCAAACAAAAGGAATAAAATCGTGATGAAATTAAATTAGAATTTAATAGTAGTGGTATCTGAATTTATCAAGAAGTCCACAGGGAGGGCCGTAACGTATTTTGTTTTTCTCTCTTTACTTTATACTCGGTTGCTGTATAAGTTTCTGCGCTGGAACTTTTTATATGACTTGGTTTTACTGGAAATCCAATTCTAACGATACGCCGCGTATATTTCCCTAATGAAAAGCGCTTCTTGCGCTTCTATTTTCACGAAAAAAATCTTTCTAAAAGGTTAATTAATATCGGAACTGTTAATAATTAAGATGAAAGAAAGATTAAAAAAAGATCTCTTGATATGTGAAATAAAATTTGTGCGTTTTTTTCTAATAAATTAGATTTAAATTTATTATCATTTTGACATGAGATATAAAATGGGAAATGTAAAAAACGCTGACATGATATTAAGGACTTCGCATATATTATCTTGTTTCCGCAGGTCTGACTTTCAGACCAGAAACTTATGACGTGACGTTAAAAAGAATTATTCACAAAAGCTCAGGACGGTAGATTTACAGTAACAGACGCGAGCTTAATAAATGTCCACAGTTGTAATTGAAACATGCAAAAACATAATGAATATATTTTAGTAAATGAAAAATTTAATTGTATAAACATAGGTACCATCATTCAGTAATAATCCGTCTTGATTATCTTATGAAATATGTATATGTCCAGATAATTCTTGTGTTTGTTAATACTATACGATGCACGTCCAGAGCTTACGTTATTTATTTTGAAAAAAAAACACGTTTTATGACAAATATTCCGTTATGAATATTCCATTAGTTTACTGTATGTATAACAGTATATACGGACTATATGTATGTATGCAAGTATATATGTTTGGACAGTACATAAAGAGTATATGTATGTATGCAAGTATATACGAATAGACAGAATATAAAGAGTATATGTATGTATGCAGATTGGAGTACATTAGTATGCGTATGTATATAGGTTTATCTCTGTATGTACAATCACTGATGATAACACATCGTTATAGTCCACAAGATACCATCAAACTTTATCACTTCGCGTAAGTGTTATGATAATACCAACCCTACCGTCATCTCAGCAAACACCAGATGGGACTTTATAGAACCACAACATACGGTACTACAGATACAGTACTGACAAAAAATACCATACATTTCTGACATGAAACTATACAAGTCTAGCTCATTGAACATTTCGTTAACTAACAAACTTTTTCTCCCGAATACTTTTCCGTTTACCGTGACTTGCTGCAATCGACTCCACGCTTCTCTCCGTAAAGTTAGCGGAACTTGGCATTCAATGATCTGTTTCGTCTAGATGTCTCTACACGTTCCGACACGCAACGATAATGTTTCATGCTCTTTTGTTTCTTGCGAATTTCGTTCGTACCCTTTATCCTTTATGGGCTGGAAATATTGCGGCGTAAAAGCAAAAGTAGAAAAGTTGTAAGTGTAAATAAATTGTTACTAATATGACATTCATTGCTTTTTTAACTTCTTCTAGCTGAAGTTCTGTACATTGAACTATGTTGCTGAAAACGTAGAACTAACGTTTCTGTTCTTTATTGTAGGAACTGAGTCCGTTTGAGGTGTACCTGGAACCGACAGCTCGCGAACTCATGGAAGCCCTTCGAGCACTATTCATCCAAACACACTGGCATTCCTTCACGATCCTAGCGGACGATTCGGTCATCTCATCGGTGCTACTGCGTCGAGAACTGGTCACTATTCTAGAAGCACCACCGCTTCATCCAACACTGGTGCAGCTACCTGCCTTGAAACAACCGCAGGCACTATTCCGGTGAGTTATGTAAACTATCTCATTCACAACTCATCCCTCCAACATTCCCTCCTCTCTCAGTGGCTGTGGAATAATACAAGTTTGACATTCACGTCAGTGAGTAATTGTAATTGTTCGTGGCTAATTGTAGTTTGAGAAGATTCACTGGCACTCAGGATCAGATAACTTGACACTTGCGATAAAAGGGTGGGAATTTAAATCTTCATAGATGTATCGATAATAATAGTTGGCTAGGTTGTTTATATTTACTTTATTTAATCAGAGCACTAGTTAGTAAGTAACAAGCAAGGATCGTATTGATTTCATGTACGCAGATTACCCAGATCAGTTTTGACACTTGAATGGGATAATGTAATTATCCCCAAGGAATCCACAAGTTTAGACACATCCACCTATTGATGTTGCAGGAGTGTATGATATCTGCTCAAAACGTGAATATTTGGATAAATTTCACATAATATAAAAGAGATTAAGGTTTAATATTATATTTGATTCATATCTAAAGGTATTCGTTCAAAATTACAGCAACGATCCATACATTTAAGTGAATTTTCATGTTAGAA
>JAGJTL010000025.1:8583063-8605133 GCA_022063505.1 Calosoma granatense
ACAGTTGGTAATAAATCTAACTTTATAGTTTTCACGTATCATACATACCGTTGTGCAAACATACTTCTACACGTATAAGCATAGTGTTATGTGCTACACTTTGCCGAGGAATACTAATATACACGTATACATAGTGTATATGTAGTGTATGCACCATACATGTGTGGTGTGTATATGTGGTTTATTTATTCATACTGCAGTGGAACATTTTTGTAACCACAATAAAAGAAAAACTCTATATAGCATTCGTAACTGTAGCGCCAAGCAAATAATAACTTAATTTATTTACTATTCAACTTTTTGTTCTCTTTTGCATTGAAAATTTTCAACCAGCAACTTAAAAATCGTTTGGGGTTTTTGGCACCTCCACCAAAAAATGTCGCGAAGGTTTTTTGGTTTTTTCTCTTCGAAATACAAGCAAAATAAAAGAATGAGATATAGTTGGTTTAAACAGTTAAATCTTATTTATATGATTGCTTTCAGAATACATGTAATAGCTGGGGAAAATAGTTACCCGCTCTTTCTATCTGAATAGTTCGGATTCTAAAATATCCAGTTCATTTAATATTCAGGCCACATTCCTCAGCGTTCCTGTGAAATACGGGCTCGGAAACAAAATGTTAGCGATTTTTGTTTCGTCTATACCAAGGGAGTTTTCCTAGTTTCCTTGTTCCACCGTTTCAGTTTACCATAGTGATTGATTTATTTGCTTTCGCACCCGTTTCGCAATAACTTCACCTCGTATTTCAGTGCATGAAACTTTTGCAAAACCAAAACCAACTTTCAAACAATGAAATATGCATTCGAGAACAACTTTAGTATTATATTCTATCCAATACAAATAGCACACATGTGATTTGATTTGAATTACACGTGATGAAATTTGTGAAACTTTGTCAAGTTTTTAAAACATTAATTCAATGTACCTTTCTCATAATTTAGTTCACTAAATCAAACAACATTATCTGTGGGCATATTTTTTTCGCATTTATATTATATAACACAAATATTTAGCCATGAATTAAAGTAATAAAAAGAGGAATTTGTAGATTTTATTTGAGAAAACTTTTCGTTGCAGTCATAAATCACTTTATCCATTAATTTCTACGCCGGCTGCCCGGAAAAAATATATTATGTTCCTTAAAAAAGCCAACTGGTTAGGAAGTCGTCCGACGAGCAGGCGCCGGCAGCATCTCCTTGTCTGTTCCCCTGTAACCATGTATGTATGTGTGTGTGTGTGTGTTACCTAGCTGGTAACCCATGGCAACACCAAACAAGAGATATTTGCAACCTAAATCATTATTATCAGTACACCTTGACAGAATAAAAAATGAACTTTCTCAGCAAAACGTTACATATATGTTGGTTGGTAACTGGATATAATATCCGTGCCTGGAAGATTAAGAATTTGGTTTCGAAAAAAAAACCAATAAATTCTCCGTTCAATCAAGTCATTTTTAGCCCATTTACGTGACATTTCTATCGGCAAATATGTCCCACCGCAAGAAAGACATGTTCGTTTCAGTGATACATCACAGGCGGTAGCTATAACGAAAGCCAATGGACTGTCTAGCAACAGCCCCGGTCTAACCATCAACTCAGCCATTTCTTTAGCGTTTAACTTAGTTACGGTGGCGCCTATGTATGTGTGTGTGGGGGGAGAGGGGGCGTTTAAATGAAACGAATGTGCAGTTTAGGTCGATAAAATAATGGCAAGGCTCCTGAAATGGCAGCAGCAGCAGTAACAGCAGTGTGCGTCTGAAACCAATGAACCGATTGATTCGTAAGGGCAGCTTTTGTACGCTCCGTTGATTGTAATAAATATTGCCAGAGACTGCTTCTCTCCTGCTGCTGTTGACTGGACGGACATGTCAAGGACGATACTACCACTCTTTACACCTTCCTTCCAACTCCCTTCAATCCTATCTGAACCCTCTTCCATATCATCCCTCTCCAACCCTTCTTCCCGAATGTCATCACCATACGTGTCTGCAGAAAGTTTTAATTTCAATGGATCCGGATTTCTATCCAGAGAACAAAAGCCAGTGTCGGCCACATTTTAATTAACGGTTTAATTTTCATCAAAATTAAAGAACAACACTCCGTATCTACCGTTACTTTGTTGATTCATTTTGGAAATGGCTTGTTAGACATTTACAGCTTGGAAGGTAATGTAACAAAATGCAACAATCTTTAAGGGATAGCAGTGTAATTTAAAATATTGTGCCTGTTTCATTCCGAATACATATCTCACGTATCTTTCACATATTTTTGCAATCCGCAGCTTAAACCGTCTGATTCGTTCGGCACGTAACGTATTTCCAATGTACAACGCGCTATCGTAACCGTAAAATGTACATGCTTCCAGCATAAAATGTTGCTGATAATTTAAGGTCAATAAAAATAATTTACCGTATCCCCCACATTTTCCATTAATGTGCTTATAATTCTCTGCAATCGTGCACAAACAGATAACTACAAATCGATTCACATGGCGCACTTATTCCCAAATGTAATAACTTCATCAAAAAGCGATCTTAATTCCACAAATGTTTTTTTTTGCAGGCGACTCGCTGATGTTTCAAGGTCTACGAGGGGTGTGGTCATCCTGATGTGTGATCGACCGGCGGCCGGAAGAGTTTTGTATGAAGCCAGAAGGTTGAATATGGTGGATGGACATTTCGTCTGGTTGTGGATTGACACGGAGCCAATGAATTTCTCAGCTGCCAGTGATGCGTCAACAGAAAAGCCTCCCATATCGGAGAGCAAGCGGGAGAGACGAGAAACACCAGAAGAACTAAACGACCATAGAAGGTTTCTCATGAATGGTACACATTTCAAAATGGCCGAACAACATCCAGACGAAGATCCATCGCATGAAGAGAAAGCACCAACAACAGAGTTTCCTTCAGACGGAGATGAAGATAAAGATGATGAACATCCAGGGAAAGTTAATTTCCTACAGGCTCATCCAGAGCCAAGTAGGAATCAACAATTCCATGGGGAGAAACGGGACAATATACTGCAACAGCACCGAGAATTTGTGAAGAGTGATATAAGTGATATGCATTTGAATTATTTAATAAAAAACGATCAGTTTCTTTTGTTTAACCGTCAAAATGGCGTTGAAGGTTCTAAATCAAAGTATCTACGTGATAGTGTAGTTAGTGCGAAGAAGAAGGCGTTGAAGAGGTACGACAGGAAGAGGCAGGAAGAGTGGCCGGAATTACCGGTGGGACTGTTAAGTATCCGAGCGCTTCCAATGAAAGTGGACAGACACCTGGTGAAGGGTGCAGTGCGACTGCTGGTGGGCACGTTACGTGCGGTGCTAGCACGGTGTCCTGACTGGTTGGCGCAGAGCATCGCGCTGGAGGATTTGACCACCAGCTGCTGGACACCGGTGTCAGCCAGTGAGTTTAACTTCTCTGCTGTGTTCTCCAGGTAAGCGAAATCACCGTACAAAGTAATCAATAATGTACGCTTGGTAAAGCCAGGTAATAAATGTGTCCAACAGAACAACCACAATTGATCAAAGTTTGTAAACAAATCCAATAATGTTCAGTTCCTTCAACAACAACAACTGTTGCTAGTTCCGAACTCGCGCTTCATATACTAAATCACATTTGTATTTGAGTAATATACCTAGCTAGCCTACTGATGTGTTTACACAATTTCGATAGAATAATATTTCATTTAATTTCCAAGCAGTGCGCCAGGGTTCCTGTATTACGCACTCTCAAGTACAGAATTTCGTAAATACCAGTCGATGCATGTAATATTACAAAACCGCAAATGTGAGGCCATTATCCGTGCGAATACTTGGGCTGGCGAGTAACTTTATCCATCTTTGGTTTCTGAACCCATCGTACCTCGTCGAGCCGTTAACCTGCACAATGAAATATTAGCCGGGAGATATTTGCAAGGTACAATGATAATGTGAATTCCGCGCGTACATGTAAACTGTGTGCCCGTCAGCATCGAGCAGGGGATATGTGCAGAAGCTAATTACTGGAACAAAGGGATAATCTCTGAAGTGCACGACGCGGAGGAAAACGACACGGCACACCATTCCATAAACGTGTAATGGCACAGGGGGGGAGACTGAGCTAAGGACGACATCAGCGGAAACATGCGATGATTATAATTTTTCCTGTAAATGTCTCATTTAATTTAAGAAGCTTGTGTCTGAATTCCAGCCGCATACCATAATGTCTTCAAGGAGAAAACAGTGGAACACAAACTTTCACAAACGTTCTACAGTTTTACAAAACTAATCTCTGCTTGTTCTTAAACTTAAAATCTCTTCCAGCATGACGCAATTCCGTTGTAGAATTAATTATATTTGTAGAAACGGAAGGTGTTGCTAACATAAAACAATGAGTTCAAATGTAGGTTTATGCTCTTATAAATTACATTGGACAGTGCTGTCAATGAAACAGAATTATAGTCCGTGGGATGCACCGGTTCCTCGAGTTTCTCCTGCAAGTTGGATATAGTAGATATACTGGGCATACCTTGCCCAGGGGAACATGCTCTCTGCCTTGGGAAGGAGACGCCTGTAGCACAAGGGATTACACGACGGTGTTCATATAAAGATGCAAGGATTAAGACACCTTACACGATAGTCCTTTGTTCTTGTTTATTTCATAAATTTTCTCTGTGTGTGCGCGCTCGGCACTCAACAACTGAGTAAGCTCTGAGAAAATACGCTCCCAACCAACAAATCCTTCACCGCAGTTCAGTGTTATTATCCTCAAGTAATTACACGAGCAAAACTTCACCGTACAATTTACAAATTACATCATGATAACTGTACAGTTTGTAATTGGCTACGTGGAATAATATGATTGCACAGGTAATTGAAATAATTCGAATTTGCTGTTGTGTTTTGTACCATTCGATGAAAAATTATTGCCAATTTTATTGAAACAGATAATTACGGATATATTTATAAAACCCACAGTAGTATTTTTGTGTTTTCATGTCAATATACGTTTAATATTGATTAAAATATAAACGAACTAGTCTGTTTATAGTTCTCAATACATATTGCATTGTTACTTAGGAACCACAAAATATGGCACACAATTTGCGGGTAACCCACATCAAATATATAATCTCAGATATTTTTTCCATGTAGTATCCTTTCAGTAAAATCAAATTATCCGCTGCTTTTTCGGTCACAAATATCAATTGTGAACTACCGAACGTCCGAACTATGCCCTGGTGTTTCCGAGGAAGAAATATGTATTGTCCTTCTCATACATACAAACATATTTCAAGCCCAGCCTGCTTCTAAAACTGAATATTTCCAACGACTGGTCCACATATCCGAACCAATACTCATACAACATTCAGAAGGACTTCATTAGTATTCCAAAAGTGTCCAGCGCTAACAAAGGACTTGGCAGTCCAATGGTAAAGAGAGAGAGAGGATGAACATATTAATCCTTTATCTCCTCATCCGACAAATGCTCTTATCTCTTCCTCTCTTTCTCTGTTAACTTTGTTGATTTATGAACAAGTAGTTTGAAAACTTGCAAGAAAAATTAGAAATGAACTAATGTTACATGAATCTTTTTTTGAAATTATTCTAGAACATATGGAAATTCATTTGTAGAGCATTTAGAAAAGATATGTTAATTTGTTATCATTCCAATCGTGTTTGTTTGCGTGTGGTATGTAGAAAAATTCCATCAAGTTAATTTATACACAGTTTGCTCGCGTGTTATCGGTTTAATAATGGTATTTAATGCACATTAAAATAATATAACTCGGCTATTAAATTAATGGTTTTACTCATAGCAGTTATGGGTTAATTAAATTTTATAGAAAATCTAGTATTTCCGATAAATGTACAATATTTTATAAGATTATTGAAATATTATGTTGATAAAATATAAGAAAGGCAATGTTGTCTATGTATACATTATACATGTGTGTACATGCATTGATGTGTATGTGTGGCTGGATCAGGTATTCCTGTAGCCAACACGGGTTAGTGACAGTTAAATAATTAAACATACACAACCCCATGTACTCGTACGGCACGTTTACATTCAATTACGTTACGGCTTCACAAGTTATCACTCCCGTGTGCAAAGGTTTATGGACAACCTCTAATATTTACAACACTGTTAAAATATCTAATTAGATTTTTTACATATCAAAAATTCATAGACATTAAATAATCTGGACGCATGGAGATATTTCGAAATTTGAAAGACAAGGGTATCGATAAAATAGATAAAAGAAAGAATAAACTTGAATGAACGAGTAACTTTTGTTAAAGATCAAGTGCAGGTTGTTACACTTTTATTGCACATTAAAATTTGTCGAACAGAGTCGGTGTTAAAACTAAATGAGCTTAAAAGTGTGAAACGTGACCGACAAAGTGTACTTTATAGCATAACACAATTATGGGCAGTAATTGTCGACAGTATAAGAACGCGATAGAGAGAATGGTAGAGACAGAGAATAAATGAGAAAAGGACAGGCAAGAAACGAGCTAGAACGAAATAGAAAAACCGATAAGAAAGATATCATTTATTTTACAATCCTTGTTCATTGTTGCACTTACAATCTGTCTCTGCAATTGTCCTTACTAAAAACATCGTGTTGCTGTTATCATCAAAAGTTTACGATTCGCAATTTAACTGCTCCTCATTCATTCAAAGATTGATGTAGTTCCAATATCAACCGTGAATCGAATCGGACATTGTGGTAATAGCTTCAGAACAAGATTCTTCCTCCCTTTCGTCCATTGAGAATTACTCTTAAAAATAAAATGAATTACCCTCGCGTTACTACAATACTTTAAAATGTAATTTCGTATTCAACGTGCGCAATGTGAATTGGGAAATTAAAACGGCAGCGTAGAGAAACGTGTTTACATTGTTGAAAATTTAATTATTGTTCTACAATGTTGCTCGTTGAGAAGAGAGGGTCATTTTGTGTGTGTTTGATGTTAACATGAATACATGTATTTATCAAACATACTTCATATATATATGTGTGTTATTACACGGAAATGTTAGGAATGAAATATGCAAAAACTGATAATGTAAATATAAATAGGAACATAATATATATTTAGATTATGGCAGTTAGGATCAGGATATCATAATATCACATAAGCGCATATCATCTGTTTTCGATAAAATTACATTAGAGAATTATATTCTGCTTGCTGTATTGTGTAGCAACTATAATATCAAATATTCTAACCGAACTTTCGCACAGTCAATTCAAATCTACTGCTTATGCTAGCATTGCTACTGATGTTTGTGGCAGCTACAATATCGACATTAATCGTTTGAGCCGCAACGATTGAAATTATATCCTCTCGTCTGTATCATTTAACGTCAGTCGGATACATATGAACGTAGCCTTTTATACGCAAAGCCTTAATTTCCAAGGTTACATTTGCTATTATATTTGTTTATCGATTTCACAGAGAACACATCACACACATCCGCAAATATACAAATAATACTTTAGTTGTGTATTCAAATACACTTCCGTTTCATATACCAGATTAACTAGCGGTAAACAATGTAAAAACTTCCTGAAAGAGACACGAGATAGGAAGAATATATGTGACAGAGTGCAAACACAATACCCGTATCGGCATATAGTCTGCACTCCTTCCTCTCATTGGTCAATGTATTAGTCGATGTTCACCTGTCCGCTGTCACGGTACACCGCAAACAAACAAGAACTGATAGACCATGAGTAATGTGGTTTACCGACTATCTTTATAACCGTTACCGCTGAATTACCGCACTGTTAATTACCGTTCGAAAGGGTGGAAGGTTGATATACACTGAGGCATTACATTTGCAAACAAAGGCAGAGCGAGTGACAGTATTTAACTAAGACTCTGTCCTAGATTATGAATCCTATCCAGAACAAGAGAACAATTTTAAAGAATAGTAATGAATCCACAATCCCTGAAATATTTTCTCGAAAGTTTTGGATAATTTGAAAGGACTGTTTCTAAGATCTCCGAGTACAGTTACGAATGGCCGATGCACAGCGGAAAGTTAAAGTTTATCCGTGGAAGCAATAAATAACGACACTAAACTTCCAAGTAAACAAATCAACTGATACATACAACCATGTACACGGTAGGAAACTCTGTGTGCTCATATGTCACTTCGAGTCGGGGGCAAGCAGTTATTTAACCCTTGTGCACACAAGGTGTTACCGGTAATCCTGGTCGTATTGAAAACACCACGGGTTTAAACCGCAACCGAAATACGCCAAACCCCGTAGATTACGGTTAAAACCGGGCCAACGTCATTAGTAATGGCAGTAAAAAGTGGTCTTTGTGTTAACTAGTTGTGTTTGTTCGAGAGTCGGGAAAAGAGATGAATTGCTTTACAAACTGATTTACTAATGAATATCCGTTTGCATATTGAAATGTGAACTTGGGTATTTCAAATTTAACCACATGTATTATGAAATGTTTGAATTCAGTAAGTGAATAAGGATATTTTTGATAAGACACTTTGGTTATAATTTGCAACATACTGTAGGGGAAGAAACTGGTAGTTTTAACTAACTCACAATTGACATAATTATGAAATCTGGTAAAAGAATTGGACTCCGCTCGTTAATAAAGAAATCCTTGACCTTTCTGAACAAGGTAATATGTCAACCTACAGGATTTGGAAGAACTAGATTGACTATGAGAGAATGTGAATGTCGAATCCAATATTTATGTATGGAGAAATCAATAGTAGACGAATTAGCCAATCTGGCACACGTTGAATCCTTGGAGCCGACTAACCTAAGAGACAAATTAGCTATCGGTTTTACTGTTCCGGTTAGAAGCGCGTCATCAATTACCACAAATCATTGTCTCGCCTCTACGTACATCCTGCCACAAGCCACCTCATCCCTTGCGAGAATTTACTCTGCCTGCTATCGTCTGTTAGTTAGACGCATGCGTATCTCATTGGATTCCAAATCGTATATCATACTTATCGACTTGTTCACCAATTTCCTAGCAGGATAATTAAACTTGCTTACAGATAGTTCAAGTTAGCTCGTTACGATAGGAATGTAATGGATTCAGTGGAATATGTCTCCTGAAACACAGATTTTATTTCATATCATATACGATACAGTGCTAGAAATCAATGCACAGTACAAAATTACGCGTAAAATACAAATGTTTCCATTTTAGAACGTTGAAAAGCCTCCAGCCATTATGAAAGTTTCCGGTGGCTGAAAGCAAATGGCTCATTAATTTCGATAATTATTATCTACGGGTGATAGCGATCATTAAACAAGAGTTATCACTGGCCGAGGCTGATATTTGTTCCTGCGTACAATACATAAAGAGAACATAAATCACATTCACAACGCACAACATTCACCAACGAATCGAAACAAACAAATAAACAAACAGTCGATACTCGTACGTGAACGTTCCAAATATTTTCGCTGATCTGGCATGAAATCTGTCACCAATTTTGCAGCATTGTAAGGAGAAGAATCAGGGTTTACAATAACCGGGTTATTCGTAGTACTTTCACTCTCGCCCCCGAACGGTTATCAAGATCGTTCCATTATGTGGTCAGAATTTAGGACATCGACCGCTTTGTGTGTGAGGCTCAGAAAAGCGATGTGAGTGCGACGAGAGGAGATAATAATAAAAACTCTGAAGTTGCTTGTTGGCTGTATCGTAGAGTAATGTCGGTTTGTTGTTAATGTTTGGCGCAGTCTCACAATAGAGAGATTGTCCCGCGGAGAGCTGTGAGAATAAACGAAATGTAATAAAAGTTTACAGGTTGAATCAGGTTGTCCTCGTGTAAATTCAGTGTGGAAGAACATTGGAAGGAAATTACTATATGCATACGAGATACCATATCCTTTTTCTAATAACTTCTGTTTTAAAAATATAGCATCGATCAAGGAGAGATATTGGAGAATGTTTATTGAAATGGCATAGCGCAAGAAATGTACATAGTTTTTTGTTTGTTAAATATACCTAGCTTATTCAAATACAAACTAGGAATGCATGTGCACTGCGCAAACAAATAGCTGCCCAACAAGCAAAAACTATACGTTCAGTGATGTACAATGTGTACCTAGTAAATTCACTGAACAGCTCGATTTACAACAACGGAACAAAAACAGATCAACAATTTAACAAAGAGGAAAAACACATATAATTCTTCTAATCCCATACATCCTGCACTACGTACCCTAGTTACGTTTGTATGTACTTTGTTGAACAAACATAAACATAAAAAGCAAGTATCGATCGAAATATAATTTGTTTACATAGCAAAACAAAAAGAATAACACCATTTATCTTTATAAAATATAACTGCTACGCGTTGTTCGCACAAAGTAAGAATTATTACAACACTCGTAAATCTTAAAGCACCCCTACGAGAGGTAACATCGTGTTATTTCGTTAAGTTCTCCAACAGTATTCGTGTTTTCTCGTTAACGCACGTAGATGCTCGTATATTTATTATACTTTGGTATTCGGAAAGCACCAACAGACACTCGGACAACTTCGTGAATTCATGTTACATAAAGAGTTTTCTCTGATCTTCTGTTTATTTTCGTTCAACTGTTTTTTTTTTTTTGTAGGTTTATCAACTTGGTTTTTTAGGTTAATTTTATCACATTCCCGTGAAGAGAAGTGACAGAATTCACTCGAAAGATTTAATAAAAGATCAGCGTAAAAGGAAAAACACGGTTGCTTTCAGTTTATGAGCAGAAAGAACTTGTTCGTTGATGGTTAATGCATTTTTCATTAGGACGCTTAGTCCTGCGGACGGAATCTTGCGTGGATGTTGAAGTGACGACAACTTCACACCGTTACATTGCTTATGGTGATGGTGTCAAAAAGCCGGAAGACTGTGTACCATTTTTTTGTTCTTATCAAGTTTCTTGTAAACTGAAATGCTTGAGTAAGTTTTTATGTATGTTGTATAAAGAGAAACACCAGCAAACATTACTACCAAATATCTCGAATCTTATAAAAATAAATATTTTCGTACCATACATAAAACTATTAAATATTTTAACTTATTACCAATTCATCTAATTGTATCCAAATTAATTAGGTTTTAAAAATACCATACAAATATTATTCACGTCATAATTATGATATTTCATTTCGAGTGTTCAATAAAATTTAATTAAAATATTTCGTAATCGGGACAATCGGATAAAGTTTCGAAACAACAGATATACTAACAGTTGTGAAAACATTCCTGGTGCCACACCCTGGTGTAGAAGATTAATACTTTATTGATGTTTATGGAATGGCTAATACCCGTACATCCCTACATACATACACGTGCACCAGCAGCAGCAGCTGTAGCAGCAGGAACAGCAGGAACACGGACAGCAGCGAATGTTTTATGGGCAGAGGGTGGGGGAGCGGGTGAAGGGTTCATGACGTCACAAGTACCATAGCACGACCCTCTTCTGTTCGGATACTGACAATGGATACGAGTGAGTGTCCTCAATAATGAGTTGCAGATATTCACATCCGACCGTCACCGATCAAGCAATACTGCGATTTAATACACTGCAATGGAACGGAAGATTGAGAGGCTTCTTTAAATAAAATGTAACTTGGATATCATACTGCTGCCACCATATTTGTAGATCGATACGTAATGTGGCTGACATCTGAGTAGATTTATAACTGATAAAGTTATAAAAACGGATGAGCCGAACACGGTGGTGAGTTTCGCCTGGCAGGCGTCGAAAACACGGAATAAAACAGTCGGATCCCAGATCCATTCAGTATGCTTTTGATCCATATGGATGTACGGAGTAGATGGACGAACGGATGGATGGCATTCCATCGTTATCTCTTTCTTGGCAGGTTGTTCTACTGGACACGCAAGCTATTCATTGTGCCATTCTTGATCCACACACACAGAAGATGAAGGCTTGCTGAATTGAGCAATTGTAGCATGCTAGTTTTGTACAATGTACAATGATAGACATGTCCATTTAAAATCCTATAAAACTTGATGGAGAGGTATGTTTTCTATGGGCATGTTCAACATCTTCATTCACGTTTGAAATTAATATTTCATGTTAGCAACAGTATTATTGTTTAAGAAAGGGTGTTATTATGATGATGTAGTATAAGTTTCTTAAAGGGTTTTGTAACCTACATCGCCTATTGATTGGCTATCTTGTGTAATTTGACGTATCTTAGCAAACATGCATTATGCAAATGCCGTTGTCTTTGGGTAGAGAGCGAATGAGGTGGGGTGTAATTTGGAATTATTGATAGACATGCTGAATCCCTGCTAGATCCGTACAGAGTTATTCATGCCATTAATATAGGCATGTAATTGCTAAATAAATCCTTGTCCCAGTATTTCCACACAAACTCTATCCAAACTACAATAAATATTATCCAACAGCACAATAGACGAACAAGAATGGAACACAACACATAATTTTCCATTAGAACCCTTTGTAAATATTCTAAATACCCCGATGCTTTTCATGTTTTAGTAGATTTATAGCGTACCTGAGCATGTCGTCAATAATTAGCTACCTTATTATTCACCGAATGAAATTAACCCAAAAGCATATATGCGCACATGCGGAACAACATCAAAATTATGCCACAGTTTACGCCAAGTTGCCCACTGAAAGTGGAAAGGCTCGTGCGTAACAAACAGAACAAACCGCAGTATAATTCAGTAGGTAACTCGTAAATACGCCAGTTAAATATAATGAATCCCGAAGTCTCATTGGCTAGTTGGCACAAACAGTTGCAACAGCTAGTTACATTATGTAGTTGTATGTGTGTGTGTGTGTAAAGTTCAAACCTGTGTTTGGCCAAACCCTTTTTTACCGTGTTGTTGAATAACTGAAATGTTGAAACACATTTCAGTTGGCACCCAGCCAACCAACACTATCATCAAGAACAAAAACAAAAACTTTTGATTTTAAATTATCTCTGACAGTTCAACTATGAATTATTTTAGGTCTGGGCTGAAGAGCTTTTCTAACGGATGCAAGGTTACTTGGTTTTATGTGCGTATTTGTCATTTCCATACACATACGGAAATGATGAATATACCCAGAACTATAACAAACACAAAAGCAACACTGTATTAATGCGAATATGCAATGAAATTCATCACTCGGTAAAAATACATCATCAACGTTGAATATTAATCCTTCTTCTTGTTCATTATTCTCAATTTCCTTTGACAGTGGCTACAAGTATTTTGCATTTACCCTTTTCAAAAGAATGCATTCCAACTTGACGGAGGCAACCATTACTAACGACTATTACTCTTTTTTCCCGCAAAGAAGAATTCTTCTTTTCCTATTGATGCAATTTTTCCTCCACTTCATTTATTTCTCACCAAGACAATAGGTGTAAAATTTTCATTGGTTCCATTAAGTTTTCCATTGTAAATGAGGAGTCGTTAAGTAAAAAAGGCTTCAGTGAGATTTATAACTGCCAGCCAGCGAAACAAATGTACAGCATTGGTTCACTATGACTTTCAAAAACCTTACAAATTCAATCTCTTATTAGCACCGGCTTTAATCTCTTGCATGGGAGGTGAGTGCTTCCATTTCCCACATCATTTCCACAGGCTGCTGTATCGGTTAGCGTTCAGAGTGAAATTCGCAATATAACGTGGTAGCATCGATTCTACGCATCGTAAGTAGGTTGTAACCATGTTTTCAACTTGGTTGAACATGCGAAAAGCGTTTACCATTTACGGTAACTGCCTATTGACATATGCATTTATATTGGATCGAATTTGATTCTGACAAAAGATGCCAACTTCATTATTTGAATTAGAATGCTTTTAACAGGCGAGGCGGGAAAAGATATTAATATCTCTTTTGAGGCTTCATTTTATCTAATATTTACACGCCATTTCCTTTTTTTTAACGCTGGTTATTTTATTTCCTCCATAGCTTATCTTGTCTTGTGGAATTATACATTTGCGGACGGACATAAAAATGAAATTACTAGTAAGCTAAGTACCTTTTACGCATAAAAGAGTACATTTCCATCTACTAGTTCATATAACGAGTTAATTCCTTCAGTGTAAAATATTTATGGTGAATATGTAGTGTGAATAATCTAATAATAGATACTGTCCAATAATTATTTAATGATAGGAATAACAAGAAAAACCAAAAAACATAAATATCTCCAATAATACTAAACTAGCTGGATCTATAGCCTGCTTTAGACAGCTACCATTCTCGTTCAGCGCAAACAAATTGCTTCGTTATTCGACAGTAAATTCTATAAAAAGTACCAGCAACTTTCCACCAGCCACCCGCTAACTGAAACCAAATTACGTTCCCATGTCACGTACGTAGAAATCTTGTTCAACCAATAATATAAATGTAGCTCCATCGAAATCCGGGCAAAGTACAAAACAGCACACTATTCCGTTTGGCAAACGAATCGAAAATCAGCAAAAATCGATGGATGGATGGATGCATTGTATTTGCTTTTCTGTTCGGCAGGGAATTGAAAGCGCAATGCACTGATGCCTTGGCGGGGAAAAAACTTCTGCAAGAGAATGGCGTCGAGAAAATCGACAAGTCGCTCGTTTCTAATTTCGAAATATCCAATTTGGTGCCGGACATCGGCGGCAAGGATTCGGACGGAGAGCAAGCGGAAACGTCTGGTCAAGGTTAGTGAGATTTTCTAGTGGTCGTGATGTTTTTATATTTAATATCGTATTTGGCACGCATCGAATGTGACGTACTAAGTGTAGATACTTATATATCTCTCTGACAAATTCACTTCTCTTGGAACAAAACACTACAGTACTAATACCGTTTATTGCTTTGCAAATATGAAGTTTAAAATTTTATACACTAATAAAAAGACAACAAACATTTTATTATCCAAGGCAATAGAATCCCCAGTTCAGTCTCACAACGTTAATCCAAGTAACACAGAGAGAAAAAAAGATCTGATAAACACATTTCTCTTTCTTGTTAACTGCGTGTTCTTCATCACCGCTTATTTCTCCGGCACCTATTTCTCTTTTTCTCTAATCTTCATAAACTGGTGTTCCCTGAAGAGCTGGGTGGTGATAAAGTGAATGTGTGTGTGTGTGCGAGTGACCCGGCTATACTTATCGCTTCGGTGCACAGGGATCTGGTTCATTTATCTTAGAGGATGGACCAGCCACTCGGAGCGGAGTGTATGTCTGACTTGTAAAGTATTATTTCCAGCGACACGACCGAAACTAAAATGGCGCACAGTGGGTCACGTGACCGGACGAACAGTACATCTGGACACGATAGTGTGGCCCGGAGGAGGAATTGTCGTGGCGGGCCTGTCCAGCCAAGCACGTAGTGTGTTCCGTGTCGTTACGGCTCTGGCACCGCCGTTTGTAATGGAGAGCGGGTTAGATGAGGATGGCCAATGTCTGAGAGGTGAGAAATAAAATAATAAAAATGATGTATTCTGTGTCATTTCTGATTCAGTGCGCAAGTCATGAAATTACAGAACAAATAACACTTTAATAAATTGAAAACTTTCGCTGTGTACATGTGTAAAATACTCAATGTATATTCTACAGATGACATTCCATTATTGATTACTGTACAGGTTTACCATGCCACCGAGTTCTAACTTCAGACAAAGACAACTTGACGCTAGTTTTCAACGAGATGGACACACAGGAGCGGATGGGCGATGAAGAGGAAGACGTGAACTTCAAAGGCGATCACAAACATTACGCACACGAATACAACGAACAGGAGGATAAGTTCCTGCCGTTCCAACGGTACAAGTTCCGTACGAACTGCTGCTACGGTCTCGCAATGGACCTGCTTGAGAACGTAGCGCACGAGCTACAGTTCGACTTCCGGCTCTATATTGTAGCGGACGGGTTATTCGGCACCAAGATCGGCGGCGACGGTCGACGTAAGACCAAACGGGACGTGGGCAAAGCGTATTTGAATTACAGATTCAAGCAGGACGGCATTTTCAAGGATGGCAAAGAGGACGGTACGACTGCAGAATCGGACCAGGATGATTTAGACGACGAACTCAAGTGGAATGGAATCGTTGGAGACCTTGTGAGCGGCACGGCACACATGTCGTTTGCCGCACTAAGTGTGTCCAGTGCGAGGAGTGAAGTCATAGATTATAGTACACCGTTTTTCTTCAGTGGCGTGTCGTTTCTCGCAGCGCCGCAACAGAAATCCGAGATACCGCTAATGGCCTTCCTGTTGCCGTTCTCGCCAGAGTTGTGGATCGCAATATTCACCAGTCTCAACATAACGGCCATCGCTGTTGCTGTGTACGAATGGTTGTCGCCATTTGGCCTGAATCCCTGGGGACGACAACGTTCGAAGAACTTCAGCATGAGCTCGGCCCTATGGGTAATGTGGGGATTGCTCTGCGGGCACCTGGTCGCATTCAAAGCACCCAAAAGTTGGCCGAACAAGTTTCTCATCAACGTGTGGGGCGGCTTCTCTGTCATATTCGTCGCCAGTTACACGGCAAACATAGCGGCCTTAATCGCTGGACTGTTCTTTCAGAACACGGTCAGCAATTATCACGATCGAAGTGTAAGTATCCGAACAATACACAACGGACCAATCTCTTCAAACATTAATTGTTCTTTGATATTGGAACGAGAAATACAACGGACAGTTATTATTTCCTAAAGATCACTTTCATTTATTTATAGATTGTATTGATTGAAAACTTCTAGCAAAAACACTGGCACGTGAGGCGTGTTTAAAGTTTCAGGTTTCAGTTCAAAATAGTTCAACTTTGAAAATATATTTTATTGATTGACTAATGGTTCATTTAAAGTAGTAATGTTTCGTACAAAATTCTTCCGTTAGTTTGTAAGTAACATGACGTTTATTTTATTATTATTGTGTATAATAGCTACTTAGTCAGAAAGTGGGCGCGCCTCGTGCTTCCGCAGCTGAATACTATGTTAAACGAGCCAGTAAACATCTCTGGGACCACATGCATCGGTACGCATTGGAGAGTGTTGAGGATGGAATTGAGAGGCTTCGGAACGGCTCACTCGACATCCTCATCGCGGACACTCCCATCCTCGACTATTACCGAGCCACGGATCATGGATGTACATTGCAGAAGATTGGCGATTCGATAAACGAAGACACATACGCAGTTGGAATGACGAAAGGATTTCCATTGAAAGTAAGTGACCAGAAAATTACGAAACTAAAGAAATTGCCTTGCATCTGACATATCCTATGGACGTGTGTGTGTGTATTTGTTTGTTTACAGGACAGCATATCAGCGGTTATATCCAAGTATTCCAGCAATGGTTATATGGATATACTGCAGGAAAAGTGGTACGGCGGGCTGCCTTGTTTCAAGCTTGTCACGGAAATCGCCCAGCCGCGACCATTGGGAGTGACAGCTGTGACGGGCGTGTTCATTCTACTTGGAGTGGGAATTTTTCTCGGTTTCCTAATCTTGTTAGTGGAACACCTTTTTTACCGCTACACTTTGCCCATTCTACGACACAAGCCAAAAGGCACTATCTGGCGCAGCAGGAACATCATGTTCTTCAGTCAAGTGAGTTTCCATTTCTCATCTGCGACTTTCGTCCTCGACGCTTTACGCCCATCAATGTGATTGTTCGTTTTGTAGAAGTTGTATCGGTTCATCAACTGTGTCGAGCTGGTATCGCCACATCATGCCGCTAGAGAACTTGTACACACACTGAGACAAGGCCAGATAACGAGTCTATTCCAGAAGAGCGTGAAAAGGGTTCGTATTTGTCGGCGGATGTGTGAAGGACTTGCATTTTGATCTCATTTGTTTCAGAAGGAACACGAACAGCGTCGCCGAAGGAAAAGCAAGGCACAGTTCTTTGAAATGATTCAAGAGATAAGAAGGTAATAACTCACATATACACATGTAAACATATTATTATTTTGCGAGTAAACTCCGGTTTAATCCAGTGAAAAGTCACAAATTGCAGGTGCCGGAGTTAGAAATCCTAATTCGTTTATAAACTCTTTATTACAGAAAGTAATGTGAGTATAGTTACGCAATTAGGACCCACTAATTGTCCCCACAAAACTTATACAATTGTGAAATATATTCTCAGAGTTTTGTATGTTCATGCCTACCCTACATTTATTATAAAGTATTTATCTTCGTTACAGGCAACAACAAGAAGTACGACAACAACCTCCTCTCGCGTCCCTCACTGAAGTTGACCAAGAATATCAACTCTCATCGCCTGATGAAAAGAAAGGAAAACTCAGTCCGAACATCATCCGTCGCACCTTCATGCGCTCCAGTCCCAAGATGGAAGGACCTGGTAAAATAAAGTCACCAACATCTGGTTTCGGCTCATCACTGTTCAGTCCACGCTCAAAGGCTAAAGCCAGAAGTCAAACAGCACTGAATGTGCGACGCTTCAGCACAGACAGTGTGTTCAACTCACAGACTCTGAAACTAGACCGCAGTAGCGCTATTGGTCGACGACTGAGTAAGGACGCTGCTTTCTTGAGCAGCAGTCCACCAGATATTAACAGTCGAAGATCAAGTTACCTGGATATGATCAACTCGTCGAGTAAACTATCAGGAAAGAGTCCAGTATTATCCATAGAGAACGTATCTGAATGTGATTCGGTGGGCAAGAAGACAAATGATTTTCGTCGCAAAATTTCAGACGCGGAGAGTATTGGCAGAAAACTGGCTACACTGCCGAAGTTCAAAGATAATTTTAACTCAAACCGACTTCATCCTGGGGATCGAACCAACATTGGAAAGAGTGAGGAGACATTGATAAAGAAGGAAAATGAACCTAACTTTGGGACGCTGCGAGTGAATGAAATTATAACGGCCAAGAGTTATCAGAATATTCCGGACAGTAGTAAGAAGGAGCTGGAAGTCGAAATAAACACAGGCAGTGTGATTAACATCCCAACGAAGAATAATTTATCAGATGACGAGATAGCAAAAAGAAACAAGATAACAATAGATCAACTTAAGATCCAGTTGAACCGGGCAGACACTGGTAAACCCCAAGTCACCCGGTCACAAAGTAACAGCGCTGCCTTGCCTCCAACAAACCCATCAATCAGAATTCAAGTAGAAGATACCAGCAAACCGAAAACGTCAGATCGAAAAGTCAAACATCGACATCGAAGTTTAGGCGAAGCTCCAAAAAGTCCGGTACCTCCGGAGCCGTCAAGACGAAACCTGAAAGCAACCGAACATTCGCGGTCACTGGACAGCGGTAACCCGGTAACTAATAATACCAGGGACGCGACTAGAAATCGTAGTTCATCTTCGAAGTGTCGAGAATATGATTTGCCTCCGGCGCCGCCTCCACCAAATTGTTCGCCGCGAAACTCTAATGGTCGTTCACCGTTGGAGCGGTTGTCCAAGGATGAGCTGGTGAATTTGTGGCGAAGCTCTGAGTCGGAACTGAGAAGTCATTTGTTAAAAGCAATAAGAGATAAAGATTCGGATGATCCGCCTTGAAGTAAGAAGACGTATCCTGTTTTGAAGAATACAAGTTTACACGGCATCGTCCGTCGGTCGGAGCGTAACACCACACCGTTCTCATGAACAACCAAACATACACACACATGTACACACATACACACTAGCACCATCAGCAGTATCATCGTTATATGAACATGACATTGAGGATACTTATCTAACTAATACTACTACTAACAGTTTTACAGTTAATACCATCTTAGAGTACATACATACATACATTTACTAACTAACTAACTAACTAACATACTCGTACGTTCTCTATATAAGCGAGAGGTGATTTTAAGCTAGTCAAATTAAACGAAAGCAATGACGCACTCGAATTCACAAGTAGTTTATTTTTGTAGGATTATTGTTAACTATCAACGACCACTAAATGTTACTTAGTACATATATCATAACTAGAGAGACGCCTTCATCTAAACGGGGAGCTCGTGTGATGCGAGTCCACACACACACACACACATACACACACGCCTTTCTGTTTATATTATTAACAAGTAATTGATTAACATAACACATTATATAGTAGAGTTTCGTCGTAGTTCTAGCCGGATAATCCACTACTACTACTACTACTACTATTACATAGTATAATTTAGTTTTTCTCTCGTCCTCTCCATCTCTGAATATTCCTACAGCGAATATATTTATTTATTTATTTAGTTTTTGTTAATCGTGTGTTTTGAAATAACGGGTAAAATGTACAACACATTTGTTTCATTATCATCAGTCCATGAGTTTGAAAGTAAAACAACTGATTTTGATTGAATGACAATTCTACTGCCAATTAACAAATTCTAGTAACTTAAGTAGAGTGGTGATAAATGAAATCTTATGCGATATTATGATTCACAAATAACAATTTATAGAAAACCATAATAAGTACATATAGTTGAGGATCGTTGTTATACGTAGCTAAAGGCGATATTACACTCAAATCGACTAATCTCTAAACTGAACTTACTTCTACCCACAGAATAACATAATAGTATTGCCATATTGTAGACAAAACATACAATAACATAAACTATTATTCATAATAATAATAATAATAATCAAAACATATATACATACTCGGTAAGATCTCCTGGCACACACACACATACATACATACATACACGTACATACATTACGAAACTATGTAGCTGAGAAATGCTGTTACTCTTAGCAAGTAGCTTGTACATTTCCTCTTCTGTAACTCCAACCTACTAACCTCACAGAATCTTACTTACACTACAAGACGACACATTACGTTACGTTACGTTGTTCAGTTACGAGTTCCATTGGAGGAAATCTGAAGCCTTGAATATAAAAACACCATGTTGCACGCCTTAAAATAACTATTGATTATTCATTTCCGTTATTTCGTTTTGTGTAAATAACAAAGAAACAAAAGTAAGTACAGAACCGATGCCTTCAAATCGTCGACATAATACAGAACAAATATTATGATTGAATATTATGAATTCAGAACCCTATATATACATACATGCATATATATATATATCATAGAAATATAAACATTCTTGTCAATGTTTTCGCCAAACACACTTTCAGTTAGTTAGTTCTTTTCTTTCTCACTCATATTCATTTCCGTGTCGTTAAAGGAGAGAGCGCGCATGCGTACGTGCGTACTTTAACGCGAGTGAATATTTGTAGGTGAAAAGTTAACTAATGCGGTAAGAAGCACTTGTCAAAAATGTGATAAATGTTAGGACAATTGAACAGTCATAGAGAAAATCTATTTGCCTCTCTAGCAACGTAGGCCCTTACGGTAATTGAAAGGAAGAAAACTGTAAGATATATTAACTGATTGGCCACGATATTCGAAACGCATGAATCTCTCATTGGAAAGCAACAAAAACAACTGATTTTAGTCAAATAAAACAAACATTTCAACTGGCCAAAGTTACAACAAACCAAATTATTCATTTCTTCATTAATACACTGAAATTTGAACAAAATTAAACAAATTGTAAAGAGAGAATTAGAGTCGATTGGAATTAAACCTACGACCACTACATAGTGTCGTATGGGCCTTATCATTATCGAAACGTCAATTTTACAATTTTCTCTCCGTCTTCAAAGTAAAGTAAAAGAGTATAAATAATGAATTAGATTGCATACCTCTATCATATTGTTGATATTTGAAAGTTTATTCGAAAATTAACTAAACCAAATATTATCATACTGACTTTAAACTAAACAAAATAAACAATTAACACACCCACATACATACATACATACATACAAATTATTATATTGTCCCGTGATGAATACATAGAGAAAAATATTATTACATAGAATCTTTTAAATATAAAGCACCCACACAAACACATACATACATGCGTACATACTCATTACAGATTTCAATAACTAACAAATAACTAATTTCTATTCAATTAATGTTTAGTCCGAATGACAAAAGAGAGAGAAAGAGAGAAATGTTTAAATAAAGAAAGTTATAAATTAATTGTTATGAAAAATTTGAAAATTTTAAAACACACATATAAAAGCAATTTAAAAACTAATGGAATATAACTATATATAT